>APFE031465926.1:197489-213086 GCA_000404065.3 Pinus taeda | reverse complement strand
CATTTCTTCCTCTTCTTCATGAGTCATGTTAGAGCTTTCAGGTTGCTTACTAGGTGTTTCCATTTTCTTTCTTCGGGGAATCAATTACCGATAATAATGCTTCACTATGCCCTTTGAATTCCTTCCAACTAAATTTTCAAACCAATCTTATGCAAAAATTTAAAAAAAATCTACACACCTTTTTTCACTTTGTAAGAGCTTGATATTGTATCTAAAGTATCTTTGTAATTACAGATCTTCTAGTTTTGAAATTGTGACCTGCAGTAGCCCTTTGTGTCCTCTTTCCAATGCCACCAGTCTGATCAAATTAAGATTCTCCAAGAAAGCGTTATACATAATCTCCCAAGATGGCCTGATTATATACCTTTTCAGAAGGGCAAACTTGTATGAAGTGCCACGTGTCACTGTTTTGACCTTAGGATCTGAAAAATATACACAGGAAACTATTGTCCGTTATATTTCTGTAACTCCTTACAAAATTTTAATCTACTACTCAAAACAAAATTTATGACTATTTTCCCCAGGTCACCTGTTTGGAATGTAATGCAAGAGTTTGCAAAAAGGCCAACTTCCTCAAATCATATCTACACAAATATAGCAAGAAAAGCTCTGAAATTCGAACCTAAGGTTCAGAATGATTTCAACCAATTTTTTTATTTTTAGCGTCTGAAACGTCACCAAAAAAAAGGTATAGCTCAAATGCCATGATGACCTATTTGGAGTAACAAAACCCTAGAATCCAAAGCTCTGATACCAAATGTTATGAAACCAACTCACAAAAATATAGAAAAGATAGGTCAATGCCTTATAATTCAACCTCTTCTAGGGGGAAACCTCCTTCACATTACACAAATGAACAATTCTTGGATAATTCAAATGACAAAACCTCCTTTCAATATATAGGAGTCTAAGGGGTCACAATATAACGAAGCCGACCTAATAATAATAATATAAAGGCACAAAAATAAAAATAGAGGGATTCCATGGGGCACAATAATAACAATATGGGGACAATAGGGACACAACAATATTAATAAGGAGTATAATGACAATAGTAATGGGGGAATCACTACTATTATAGGGACCTAACAGCCTATTGGTGAATTCCTCCCCTCTGTGTCAACTTTCATTATCGGTTGGTTCAGAGGGTTTATATCATGAGCTAGCCACATCTTGTGTACATCATAAACATGCTTCTATTGAGTTACTACATCTTTCTTCGTCTGATTCCTTCCACATTATTGGCGTACGAGTTACACTCATGTTGGATTGATGAAGGATTCCTTAATGCCCTCTTTCTAGTAGATCTTTTCCCATCGACTTCAACTCATTGCTATAGGAACAAGATATAGAGTCCATTTGACAATACCTTAGGGCTTGTAGTCATTAGTGGCAGAATCCTGCGCTATTGATAGTGGCAAAACATCATTATCTCCTGATTAATATATTTTTCCAAGTGTTTGATTACAACTCACTTATTCGCACTTGTTATATTGTACTTGGTACCCTAACTCTCATCATTATTATCTGTGAGTAGTCTCGCATTTGTTAACAGTATATGTTGGCCCTCCTTTTTGATCAAATTTTTCTGATTAAAATCCACCTAATTTCCATCATTTTCCAATTTGTATCATCCACATATGACCTATTTTTACCTTATTATTCATATTCAGGTAAATAAATTATGTTTTTCAATTTTTATATATTTTTGCAAAATATGGGTTAAGAGTATTTTCAGATAGAACTGAAATTTCCTATAATTACCTCATTGAATTGATAGTTGCAGGACACTTGGGTGTGAGATGAGCATAGATTTGGAAAGATTGGGAACCTAGTATGAATGAACACCTATTGCTTCAGTCAAATTAAGCTAAAACATGCCTGGTTAATGCTGGTCAAACATGACCTATTTTTCACGAATCCTAGAAAATAGGGCAGAAATAGTAGATTTTGGGAATTTTCTAGATTTGGTGTAACTAATTGGATGAATTCAATATATATTGATGGGATTATGATAATATAACTTTGTTAGAGACATTATAGCATAGTTTGTTTATTATTTCTCTATTTATACCAAGTTTAAGAACCATTGAAACAAGCAGAATTTGTATAATTTCATATTTAGACTTCTGAATATTGTGAGTTAATTTGAGGAACTGGTTGTAACTTATTTTTTCTATTCAATGTTGTGAATGATTGACTGATTTTGTAGTAGCTGACAATTTCTTCAAGTGTGCATGGCAAGGGTGGAACCCCCCCACACCAAGCTAAGTACACTTCATGGCTAATTTAGCTTAATTTTCATGAACTAGTTTTGCTACAGATTTGTTTAGTTAATTATATAAATGAAGATTTATTATGTTTTCTCATGAATCTTGGTTTACTTCTAATCTACATATGAAGGGAAAAACTAGTGTTTAGGTTAAACTCTCCTTTTATCTGATATAAGAACAAAAACTAAAATTCATTTCCCTTTTTCATTTTTGAATTCCTAGTCTTAAATATAGTGGAAACAATGATGAATGAAATTGTGAAGAAGGAGAACATGTACCTCTTCAGTTAGGAGCCTCTTCTATTACTCTTTATGCATCATAAAATCTTGTTAATCAGGTGTTTAGTTTCTCTTCATGAAGTAGTACTATAGGGAAGTACAAAAAGGATCTCCTAAGTTAGGAGCCTCTTCCCATAGATGTTACATATTGAACTAGAAACTACTTAATTAGATTTTTATATTTGTAATTTTTCCATTTCATCGTCTAACCTTGACTACATTAAAATCCATATATTTTGGACATGCTTGCAAGTTTACAAACCCAAATTGATAATTAAATACTTGTGTTAGTTTACATAGTAAATTGACCCAACATTTTGGCACCGTTGTTGGGGAATCGTACTTCAATATAGTCAATTAGGAAGATTTCTTAAAAAAAATCTTTTTATTACGGTTATTCATGTTTAGACATAGAAATTAGAAAGGTATATCCTCGAAACGAAACCCCCAACCACTAATAAAAACTCACTAACTACAAAATCCATTTGCAAAACAAATATTTACAAAACATGATATCAAGGAAGTCATTTAGAGAAGGAGGGTATGCCACCACAAGGCTATTCTCAAATCCTTGACCACAATTTAGAATGGTCACTAGGGAAGAATCTTCATTTCAAAATATAGAAGAGAAACAAAGCATCCATGAAGAGGATCCACAAGAAGAGAACCTTGAAGTTTCTTCTAGTTATCTTTGTAAGGAGATAAATGAGTTATGGATCACATGTAGTGAAGTTCAAACAATAAAGCTATAGAATGAAGAATTTATAGAAGATCCCTTGCACATTCATGATTTTGAACAAGTTTCACAAGAATAACTTTGTGCTATGATAGTTGAGAAAAATAAAGAACTTAAAGATCACATTTAAACTTGGTTTCAACTAGTCATTAGGCCACAATATCACTCCATTTTTGAACATCCCTTAGCATCAAATCTATATGATCAACTAATTTTTCAAGTCCAAGTATTCATTAAGGTATATTTTTCAAACTTGGATATGAATCTACTTATGATCTTCTTACACAAATGGATGCATTGGAAGTTTTCTTATGCTTGAGAGAATTCCTTATTTTTCTACAATAGAATAAGGTAAAATAGAATAAATAAATAAGTAGAATGAGTTCACAATAAGACTTCCATAATAATTTTGTTTCAATCTCTCATGAATAATTGTTAAATAATAATTTAGAAGGATTTTTTATGGAAAAATGCAGTAACTAATAGCTTGAAAACTAGTTTTTAAACCTATTTTTCAATTTGGATCACAAATGAAAAATACAAGGTAAAAATAAACACTAGATCTCAAAAGAAATTTTGAGGACCAGGTTATTACAACCTATATTTGAGGTGTCTAATGGAAACATTTTTACCTGATATTCATAGGGAAGATGTCCCTGGAAATATAGTTTCCCAATCAATTTGAATCACCTCAATCGGTTATAATATGAAAAAGTTATTCTTGAAATACTAACTTCTTCTCGAAACATCGATCTGGTGACATTTCTAGGCCTTGACTGTTCATTGGCATATTTAACATATAAAATCATCTTATTTTACAAATATGGTTATATGGAACATATATATTCAATCTTATTTGAATACACAATTTGAATCATCCCATTTAGAGGTCAAATGAAAACGTTAGGCCACATTTAGTGACTACATGTCTTCAAATCATCGTAGTAAAACTCTCCCTCCTAGGTTTGTTGATCGGAAATTTTGTAATATCAAGCCTAAATTTTTTTAAAACATGTTTCTACTAGAAATAAAAAATGACTCTAAGTTAATCTCCAAGTGGAATCACATCAATCCAATCTTTAACAAAAATGTTACATTTCAAATAGTGATTGTTGCTCTAGTAAAAACATTTACAAACAACTCTATTAAACATGGTTCTCCTTATAATTTTTAGCATATCATTTTAAACCATTTTGAAAACTTGTTTATAAAAGAAGTATCTATATGAATTTAGTTTAAATTGGCTTTGTAATAACTCTAATTGGACATAAAACAAATATTTTGTGAACAAAATAACGCTAGCAGGTCTAGATGGCCACTATTCCTCAAAGGGGTAAATAATTGCAATTTCTTTGTATATCATCTTGGGAATTCTTTATAAGCATTGCTTATAATTATTATACATATTTATTGGAAGAATAGAGACTTTTCACCTCTCTTCCTCCATCATCTAATAATGTATTGCAGAAAAGAGCTATGATTTTGCAGGTCCTAGGAAAATTTGAGAGGTGAACTCCATGGAGGAAGGATTTTCAAAATCAATCTTTAAAAATTCATATCTACAAATATGAATTGAAAATATTAAAGTGAAAATAAAGTGGAATTCACCTGATGTTGAAACTCTTCAAGCTTTCTTTCAATAGTTGACCAATAACACAAACAACCCTACAACATGAATCTAGATTGAGGAAAAAGGCATGAAGCCAATAATCATAAGAAGAATTCAAGTCTTGTACCATGTCAAGTGACATCCATTGCCAAAGAATACTTTCATAAGACATATTTTTCACGATTTCATTCATCTACCATATTGTATGCTAAGCTTCACAATCATTCAGATCTATCATGTTGAAGACCAAATCATGATTTCATCCTATGATACTTTCATAAGCTTTCCATATCTCCCTACATCATTATACCACCTCCATGTAGAAAAAATTAAAAAAAAGGAGTTTGGTTGCGAAAATCCAAGAAACTGTTACAATACAAACTCGAATTCGTATCAAAAAACCAACTTGTTTAGCCAAAATGAATTCTCTATTTTGTTTTACTTCTACTTCAATTTTATTTTGCATAAATAATCGTCCAATAAATTCAAGACTTGAGGAAAAGTCTTAACATAAGCAAGGGGGAAGTTCATAATAAAACTATTGAGTAGTTGTATCGCAGAAGGGACCTGAATTACATCTCAGAAGGGACTTGAAAAACATCAACATTCAAGGAACCTGAATCAATAGCAGATGCCAAGAAAGAACATGAAATAACATAATATCAAAAGGTTCAAGACAGAAGTTACAATTGTCTATATTCCATCTGAATGTATCATTGAAGAACCATCATCATGAGCCAAATTTTTATGAACCAACAAAATTCATCATCAAATCAATATGAATAACAAGCTATGTTGGAAAAGGGAAAGTAGAGTAAGTAAAACTTTCTTAGAACCTTAGATTTTGAACAAAATTCTAGAGTTGATAAAAATAATTTACCTTGAGTATGCATTCTAGTACATCCTGTTATGAAACCAGCTCACAAAAAGATAGAAAAGATAGTTGAACACCTTAGAATCCAACCTCTTTGAGGGTGAAACCTCCTTTACATTACACAATTGAACAATGTTTGGATGATACAAATAACAGGACCTCCTTTCTATATATAGGAGTCTAAGGGGTCATAATATAATCAAAGCCAACATAAGAATAATAATGTAAGGGCACAATAATAATAATGGTGGGCTTCTATGGTGCACAATAATAACAATATGGGGACTGCGTGGACACAACAATATAATAAGGGGGTTGTATTAATAACAATAAGGGGTTACACTAGTAGTATAGGGACCTAACATGCCTCTCTCCTTCGAAAAGTGTTGTCCTCAATTCTTGAGTAGTTCTTGATGCTTCTGTATAAATTCTTGTCCTCCCATGTGGAATCTTCAGCGGGTAAGTTTTTCTACTTGAAGAGATACTCTAAAATTGATCTATTTCGTAGATTTCAATTTCTTTGTTCTATGAATGCTTCAGGTTCCAATATGATTTTTCCTTCCTTGTCAAGTTCTTGAAATACTGTTTGAGTTGGGATCTTCTGCAACTTTTTAATGAGTTCCCATTCCTTCGGGCATATGGATATATGTAATGCCTAATGTTTCGAGGAACACTCTATCGAACCAAATAAATAGCATGATCATTATCATGAATAGGTGGAAGGAATTTGGGAGTCTCAAATACCTTGGAATGATAGTCCAAAAAGTTTTAGAGATTTTGAGAAATATATGATTTCGATGTGGGATCCTCCAGTGAACATAATTGTGTAATTACACCCTATTGTTCTTTATTTAGAATCTTTGTTATGTTGTTAGAGATGATTATCATTCCAGGTTTTCCTTCAATACCCCCAAATTTAAGTTCCTTTCCTTCCCAATAAAATTTCAAGAAATGTTCTTGAAAATTAAAAGCTATCATACCCAAAGATTGTAGCCATTGGACTCGTAGTAAAACATCAGCACCACCCATTGGAATGGAAAGCATTTTGCTATTCAATACATATTCTCCCATGGATAGCTTGATATTATGGCACTTTACAAAGAAATTTATGGTTCCTCCACTTGCAGCCATCACTTGACACTACAGTGTTGGATATGGGAAGCAATTCAATTCCTTGGCTATCTTACAATCAATAAAATTATGGGTACTGCTAGAATCAATCAACACTCTTATAGTTTTCTTCTTGATATGTAATTCTATCTTGATAGTTTGAGGAGTGGTAATTTCTTCCAATGCATTACAAGATATGGTCAGATTGATTTCTTGAGACTCGATGCGATCTTTCAATTCGTGAACATTTTTCTTCTTGATATGTCCTTCTATATTGATAGTTTGAGGAGTGGTAATTTCGTCCAATGCTTTACAAGATATGCTCAGATTCATTTCTTCTTTCTCTCAGGTTGGTTCCTGGTGAGTATTATTTTATTTTGATGTTTCTTGATACTTTTCTTCCTGATATTTCACTGTTTGAACCTACCTCTTCTTTATATGTCCTTGTATCCTGAGAGTTTTGGGAGTGGTAATTTCTTCCAATGCTTTAAAAGATATGGTCGGATTCATTTCTTCATGATCGATGTGATCTTTCACTTCTTGAACATTTTTCTTCTTGATATGTCCTTCTATCTTGATAGTTTGAGGAGTGGTAATTCTGGCCAATGCATTACAAGATATGGTTGGATTCATTTCTTATTTCTCGATGTGATATTTCACCTCTTGAACCTTTTTCTTCTTCATATGTCCTTCTATGTTGAGAGTGTGAGTGGTAATTCTTGCCAATGCTTTACAAGATATGGTCAAATTCACTTCTTCTTTCTCTTGGGTTGGGTCCTAGTGTATATCCTCTTCTTTTGATGTTTTTTTATCCTTTTTTTCCTCCTCTTTGTACTCTATGTAAAATAATTTCTTCTCAGCATACTTATGACCTTTAGTACATTTTCTATCACAATTGTAACAAAGCCTTTTTTCTCTTTTTACTTCTAATTATTGTGTTGTAAGCCATGTAGGTTGTGGAAGGCTAGGAGAAGAAGCACTTCCATAATTATAGTCATGAGTGGTGGGATCCCTTGTTTTCATTATTTCTCTTTCAATTTTTCTTTCCAACTCGAACGCATCCTCCAATGAATCAGGTTCCCAAAAACGAACCTGATGTTGAACGTTATCCTTTAAAGTCCCTATGAAGACATCAATCCTTTGCTTCCCTGCAATATAATTTACCCTTCTATTTAATTTTTGAATGTCTTCAATGTTCTCTTCCATTGAACCCTTCTGTTTGAGATTTATCAATTGGCTAAAGAAGGAGTTTCTCTTTGTATCCTCATAATGTACTATCATTTCCTCCATGAAAATTGACCACATGACAAGTGGTTTACGAGAACAAAGCCCTTTATACCATAAAATTTTTTCGGTTCTAAATAATTAGATGAAATACATACCTTTTGTAATAGTGGTAGACCATGTAGACCAAAATATTTCTCCATATGTAGTATCCAATTTACTAGATCCTTGCCATCAAACTTCCTCATCTCGCTTTTTCTTGATTTTTGGAGCTCGATCTTGAAACGACTGTAACTTTGTAATTTTGGATCATCCAGCTGTGAAATGACGATCTGCAGTAGCCCTTTGCGTCCTCTTTCCAGTGCCACTAGTCTGATCCAAATTAGATTCTCCAAGGAAGAGTTATCCCAAATCTCCCATGGTGACCTGATTATAGACTAGTTCAGTAGAGAAAACTTGTATGACGTGCCATGTGTCACTGTTTCGACCTTTGGATCTAAAAAATGTGCAAAGGAGACTACAGTTCATCCTATTTCTATAACCTCTAATGAAATTTCAATCTAATGCTCATAGAGAAAGTTATGATGACTTTCCCCAAGTCACCTATTTGGAATGTAATTCAGGGGTCTACAAAAATACCAACTTCGTCATATCATATCTCCACAAATATTGGGCGAAAAGCTCTGAAATTCGGACCCATGGTTCAGCACGGTTTCTTCTCAAATGGTTTTTTTTCAATTCTGAAACATTGCAGAAAAAAGTTATAGTGAAAATTCCATGATCACCTATTTGGAGCAGCGAAACCCTAGAATCCAAAGCTCTTATACCAAATGAAACCAGCTCACAAAAAGATAGAAAAGATAGTTGAACACCTTAGAATTCAGCCTCTTCGAGTGGGCCAGCTCCTTTACATTACACATGAACAATTCTTGGATGATACAAATGACAAGACCTCCTTTCTATATATAGGAGTCTAAGGGGTCATAATATAATTAGAGCCGACATAAGAATAATAATGTAAGGGAACAATAATAACAATAGTGGGCTTCTATGGGGCACAATAATAGAAATATGGGGACTACATGGGCACAACAATATAATAAGGGGGTTGTACTAATAACAATAAGGGGTTACACTAGTAGTATGGGGACCTAACACATCCTATATCCTAACTTCATTTATATCCATTTATATCCATACCTACAGTCATTTTATTCATTACCCTACCATACCTATACTCATTATCCTATCCATCATATTCATATTTCATTCATTACAATCCCTACAAAATTCCTATCCATTATCCTTTCCTATATTAACCCCATTCCTATTCATCATTCCTTATACCATTACATTAATCCTAAACATTTTATAAATATTTTTGATTAGAAATGAAGGACTCAATATTCTTTCACTAAGGAATTTGTTTGACCTACAAAAAACAAACAAAGGTTAAAGGTTAGTATCATAAGGAAAATAATTTAATTTTAAAAAGGACCTATTTTATGATCATTTTAAAATTAAATTAAGAAAAGAGCATAACCTAAGGTATAGAATGAGAAAAATATGCAAATACGACAAAAACCCAAGGGATGGAATGAGTGCAATATGAAAATATGAGAAAAGCTAAGTGGAAAATGCAAATGCAATGTAATGAAGGACATGAAATTATGATGCATACAGACTAAAGTATGTGCACGCAACATAATGAGGGTAGCTATGAATGAAAAATGAAGTGATAAAGAACATTGGGCATGAAAATGAGTGAAGCCATGAACATAATGGAAGTGGGTAATGAAAAAATAATGGTAACAAGAAAGGCAGAGTTCTTGGTATTCAAACTAGAGTTCCATCAAAACGAGAAAATCATTGTGAATTTCTTAAGGTCATGCCACAGGAAATGTAAACAGTGAATTGAAATGAGAAGAAACAAGTGGGAATAAATAGGACTGGCACAGTACTATCTACACATTACAGCCATTAGCTCACTCAAAATGCAACATAACCATTATCTCAGTCTACACTTGCGATAACCCTATTGGATGTGCAGATGATTGTAAAAAAGGAAAGAATCTTGTAGAGATAGCATGAGAGAAAGGAAAAGTATATCTGACTAATTAACACAAACAAAGGAGAATTACATGGTCCTGGTAGGAAAGGAACACGTATAAACAAATCCTCACCAGAATCCAAGTATTTTACATGTAATCTAGATTTTTAGGCATAAAAAAGATTATGAGGCTATTTAAACTCGGAAGGTTAAAATTGTAGTGTTAAAATTTCTCTCGGAAAATCTCCAAAGATCACAAATCACGTCAATGTTGACTCCGGGTTAGTTACTTCTCAGACCCCAAATTATGTTTGCAAGAGGTAGAAATCCTTATTCGTATCACCAATTGTTTATGTAAAGTGAATTCATACTTCCAATTGTCGATTGTAAATTTCCAGTTTGGAACGTTACATTCATATCTTTCAAAACTAATTTTCAGTAATAATCAAATCTTTGTGAATTAAATTGCAATTGTGGAGGGTTAGTTTGTTAAGGAAATCAGGGTTTGAACTTCAATGATGTCAACAGAAACCAATTTCCAATCATTAGTTATTGCAATCAAACCCCAACGTATAATCTTTACAAAACATTGATAACTCAAAAATGATTTCTCCATCACCGTGAACGTTTTTTAATGAACACAGTGAACAATGCATGGTGAGTTTGAAGTTCGTGTTAAGGTTTTGAATGCATGAGGACTGGAGCTAAAAATGTGAGTGGAAAAATTATAATTACCAAAGAATAATGTTATAAGAAGACTGTAGATTGCATAAAAGAACTCGATTTCTAAGGAGGAAGAGAAGGTGGATTTGAAAACAATTATTCAAATTTGTGAAAATTTCTCATTTCAATAATTTTATTTTAGTTTCAGAGAGAATTAATCATTCCCAAAATTTATTTTTAAGTTCTAAAAAGACAAAGTATGAATGGATTTCGATTTCTGAAAGAGCAGGCATTTTTTTCAAGGATTTGATTTCAAATTTTGAGCATTTAATTGCTGGAGATAGAGACAGAGGGTTTAATTGATTTTGTTGTATCCCAGGTATCATTAAAAAATGATTTTCTCATTCATATTTAAAAAAAAAGGTTTAAAAATTTTATATACGCAGTTTGCCAATTTTTACACAATAAGCAATTTTATAAGAAATTTTACAAACATTTCCCACTACCTCATCACAAGACTAATGTAGAATGTAGGGTATCACATTTAAAACTTCCTTCCCTCCACCATTTTTTACACCATATTAGTATTGCCACCAACACTAGCATTCAAACTACTAGTTGGAGGATCAAACCTATCATCAAAATTCCATGTAGTAGAATTTTTTCATGGAATGCATTATAGATACATACACTTGTCATACTTATGTAAAAAAGGTTTTTCAAAATCCTGGTGGATAAAATCACTCTATTGTTGCCACATGGAACCTACTATATTAAGCCCGTAACAACTAGATACATTTATTGTTGGTGTGAACAAAAAAATCCGATGAATGTTTGGAATTGTGTTCAATCAAATTCCATCATTTTTTGTTGAAAAATTATTGAGAAATTTTGGAAATTATGAGAAATGTACTAGTATGATGTGGGGAAGATAATAGGAAATGCATAGGGGTACATGTTTGGACCTAGAGTGAAGAAAATATAGCTCAATTAGTTTAAAAAATGCATATTTTGTTGTATTATTAGATCCAAAAAAAGGTTTCATGCTGTGTATTAACCCTTATGTATACCTAATTGGACATGAGAGAAATTACATGGCTTTTGTGGATGGTTTAAAAAGAATCCAGTTGGGATATGACTAAATATTTGTGATAGATATATTTAGTAACATCCACTTACTCTTAACTTTTCAAAATGTGATCATGTAAAATATGCAAAAATATTGTTATTTTAGAAGGATTAGGGAAAATTTGGGATATGGAGAATTTTTTAGAAAAATACGCCAAATTTCTTGGTACCTTTTGGAGTACACATTGGAATATGATAGACATCTAGTTGAAGAGATCTAAAAATATCCATCTATAAGTGAAGAGATTGACAAGGTGGTGAACAAGACATTGGTTTAGATTTTGATGGATAGAATTAGACACATATAACAACCTATGATGAAAATTCGATCTATGTTCAACACTTTGATATTAAGGAAGTTTGTAATTCCACCAACAACTCTCTTTTTGTAACTTCTTTTGGAAATATTAAAATTGACCTCTAAAAAATATATGGGAAACATGGAGGATACGGATAAGGCCCCATTGGATATGTATTAATAAATGAATGTTTCATAATTGTGATCAAGCGGATATATTTACAAGTACACGAGATATTGGAGAGTTCATGGGAGAAGTATATGGACACATACGACCAACAAAAACTTGAGAAGGTATTGAAGGTAAGACATAGAGTGTAATTTTACCTATGTAAAGAGAGGTTACAAATCCTTACTAAAAATCAAGTCTCTAAGATACAATCCTTTGAAAGTTTTGGCACAGATAGGTGGCAATCGTTAAACGCATATTCTCTCACCATGCATACATATTTAATTAGTAATAAATGTATAATGTTTGAAACCTTCTGAGACATCTATGGTAGAAAAATGAAGGTTGTGTATTACCTATTGTAGAGGGCTTAGCACATAATGCTAAAACAAAATTCCTAAAAGATATAGTTTTGAGAAGTTGAAAGTAGTAATAAGGGGTAAGAAAAACTCCAATAAGTTGGGTTAAAGGGAATATTGAAGGAATTACCAAGTGGTATTCTAAAGAGAGTGTTCAGGAAATATTTGGTCACCTCCATTAGAAAAACATTTTAAGGATAAAAAATCATCCAAAATTGGGGATATATGATCTAAACTAGCTCACTATATGATTTTGATATGGTCTCAAAATTTTAAAGCTACTAAATATTTCCATGTCTTAATAAATATCATTTTAGGGATCAATCACGTTTCAATGAGTTGGTATCCTAAAAAATGTTAGTCCAATTTTAGTAATTAAATGACCATTTTTAGGGTCCAAATTCTGTGAATAAAAGTTTTGAAACCTAAATGTTCTACTTATTGAGATATATTTCAACAATCTATAGAGTGCATTAATCAATGTTTGTATAAGGGAATTTTGCGTCTATCAAATTGACATATACATTTACTACTTTCGCACCAAGTGGATGCCATGTGAACACTAATTACATATACATGCGATTTTAATTAGTAGTGAACCTTTAAGAGGTTTCTAAAGGGTTAAAAAAATAGACCCCGCCGATATCTAGGGCATCGAAAAACCATAACCCTAAGCCAATGCATGAACACATTATCTTGGTATGTTAGAAAGGAATTACAAGGGAAGGTAGGGTTTTTCTTCCCATAGTGTTGAATGATCGTTCCATAGTTGGGTATAGAAGATGAGTGACATATTATAATGGAACATAAGAAGAATTTGATAACATAAAAAACCTGTTACATGCTACAAAGTATATTTCGTTTCATACAATTGAATATTTTTTATATAGTGTGTTAACATTTTGAATAGAAAAGAGAAAAGTTCCATGTTCATTTTCTTGTTCAGTTTTCCAAGGTACACATTGCGTTCACTATGTTAATGGTGTACTAATTATTATAATGCACTTTTTTATTTTATTATTCTTCATTATTCTTATTTTAAGTACAATGTGCTTATACTATTACACATTAATCCTAAGTAAACAATATGCACTAGAGGAAAACTTCAATATCTTTATGGTAGCATTTTAAATTTCAATATCTTTATGGTAGCATTTTAAATTTCATTATGCTAGATTTTTAAAATGGATTATCCATAATAATTTGTAGACCAAGTTTGTAGTAGCATTTTAAAATATACTATCAAAATGACCAATGCAATATCAATATATTTTATCAATATATCTTTACAAATCAAGTTTGCAATGACATTTTAGAATATTTTCATGAAAAATTGTTTAATAAACTATTATACTACTTTATAGTTTAAATAAACTGGGAGAACATAAAATTTAGTTAACCATAAGAGGACATGTAGTTTAAGACATTGATGATACAAGCCACCATAAATAGATGATCGACAATCTTTGATGAAATAAATATAATATAACTCAAAAGATTTAACTAAGCAATTACAGGGTTATGACAAAATTTTGTGACAGGTAATTTAATTATTAAAATCATACCTAGACTTGCACCACATAGATTTACAATAGTTTGAGATAAAAATGAACTAAAGCCTTGATATACATTTAGTGAATAATTTTCCATCGATTAAAGTATAAATTAACAAAAAGGAAAAGATGAATAAATATTTTATATTGATTATGGGATCATAATAAAGACTAGATGAAGGTTAAGAGCATGCCCGGATTCAATAAAACATATGTACAGCATTTCCCTTTCCATTCAATTATAAAATATTTGGATGTGTAGGCGAATGACGCATATTGTTATTGACAACCATAAGTATTTAGTATATTTATAGAAATAAGAAAATGTTAATTGGGAGATGATTGAATTTTTTAATAATAAAATGAGAAATCATAAAGTTGATTAAGAAAACCCAACCATGCTATATTTAATATTACAGATACTCGTCACCCTAGATCTAATAAGAACCCATATCAATCAGCGAAAACAAAGACTAATTTTATGTATTTTTCATTATTATTTTAATTTCGCGAGATTTCATTTTTTCTGTTTAATTTGTTAATATAGCATTTAGATGAAATATATAGATATAGCTTACTAGGTGCAATAGCTTTAGAAAAGCATGTCTATGTGACTTTTTTTTATTTTTATTAAACAATAAAATATTAAAACTTGTTTTACTTGGTTGCGAAACACAAGCTGAGTATCGGTTGTGAATTAGGCGTAGTCCGCACACTTGAGTATTGTTAAAAAGAAAAAGCAGGGTGGTGTCGCACCTCGCCGGCACGGTTGGAAGACTACCGTAGGCTTGGGGGCGTGACAGGTGGTATCAGAGCCGTGAACAGGTTCAGGTGTTGAAGCATTGAAGCTGATACACAACTTGACAGTTGGTATCAGAGCTCGGTTGAGCTTCGTTTGAGCAGGTTGCTCGTGACAGTGGAGACAAGTACTTGCAGGTGAAGGAAGCTAGTTTCACACAAGTGGAACAAGGGCCGGTTCATGGTTGCAGGGTGCTTGGTGAAGCTGGTAAAGGTTGGAACCAGGTGTCGTAGAGTGGTGCAGGCGGTACTACGTGCTGGTCATACGATTTGGGCGCTTGTCAGGTGGACAAGTGGGACTGCGTGTGGACAAGTATACACGGCTTGGGCACTTGAACGAAGGACGAACCAGGGGAAGATGAAGTGCAAGGCATGGCAGGTTTGGAAGAATGTGAAGGGAAGCTCTTGCTTACCTTATACAGGTTGAAGCGGTTGAAAAAGGAGAATCCCCGCATTGGTAAAGGGCTTGCAGTCT
>APFE031465926.1:151703-177728 GCA_000404065.3 Pinus taeda | reverse complement strand
TTCTAGAATGCCCTAGAAGTGACCACAAGTAACTTTTTTAAGATGAAACTCGCGCCTTTTGACCTTTACAGGAGTACACACCCATCCCTTGACTTACAGAGCGTACAAGTACGCAGGTACAATGAGCTTGGGATGCGTACACGCAGGCAAGGTAGAGAGAACCTGCGTACCCAGAGATAAACATGTTTTTTAATGATTTTCTCTCTTTTTTGAAGTTTGACATGAAGAGCAGAGGTATAAGGCTTGACAAGGAGGATAATATGACTATTGATGGAGCCATATTAACTGCAGATAGTCATGGTGACAAATTTCAGTGTAATAGACTCCCAAAGGCTTCCCACCTATTTCTGACCATGATCATTCTATTCATTTAATTCCATGAAATGTTCCTACAAACATTAGGCCTTATAGACATCCTTATTTTGAAAAGAGTGTAGTTGAATGTATGGCTATAGGAATGCTAGAGGATGGTATGATTAAACTTAGTCAAAGTTCTTTCTCTGCTCCAGTAGTATTGGCACACAAGAAGGATGGATCATGGCATATGTGTCTAGAATATAGGGAGCTCAACAAGCTCACTATTAAAGATAAATTTCCCATTCTTGACATTTATGAATTGTTGGATGAATTACATGGAGCAATTTAATTCACCAAGCGGGATCTTCATTCAGATATCATTAAATTAGAATGAAGATTGAATACACTATGAAAATAGAATTCATAACTCATGAGGGTTTATGGATATTTGGTCATGCCTTTTGGCCTTATTAATGTACCTTCCACATTTTAAGGTTTGATGATTCCATTTTCAAACCCTTTCTTAGAAAATTTGTGTTAGTTGTTTTTGATGATATACTAATCTACAACAAGTCTTAGAAGGATGATGTTCAACATGTTGACAAGGTGCTCAAACTATTGGAGGATAAACAATTATATGGAAAAAACTTCAAATGTTTGTTTGGAGCAGAAGAAGTGGAATATTTGGGTCATATTGTATCTCATGAGGGTGTTAAGGTAGGCCCTAACAAAATTAAAGCCATTAAGGAATTGAAAATCCCCACAACCATAAAGCATCTTTGAGGATTTCTCGAGTTGACAGGGTATTATCGCAAGTTTCTTAAGGATTATGGGAGAATAGAAAAAAAGTTAACATCATTATTAAAGAAAGATGCATTTTCTTGGACGCCAGAAGCAACGAAGGCCTTTGAACATCTTAAAGAGGCAATGTGCCAAGTACTAGTCTTAGCTATACCAGAATTCACAAATTTTTTTATTGTGGGATGTGATGCCCTAGGAAATGTAATTGGTGTCGTTTTAATGCAACAAGGAAGACCCATTTCTTTTGAAATTCGTCCAATCAAAACAAAGTATTTACACAATCCTATTTATGACAAGGAAATGTTGGAAATACTACATGCACTAAAGAAATGGCGACCTTACCTAATGGGAAGACACTTCAAGTTAAAAAAAGATCATGATAGTCTCAAATAATTTTTGGAACAAATACTATCTTCAGAAGAGCAACACAAAAGGGTGACAAAGATGTTGTGTTTTGAATTTGAAATCATATACAAAAAAGAGAATTACAATGTTGTTGTAGATGCACTCTCAAGAAAGGATAAGGATGTGGAAGCATTCCTTTGTGCCATTTCTATTATCCAAACTAAGTGGATAACCAAAGAAAGGGATGAATGGAAGAATGATGAAGAGATGTGGTCACTTATTCAAAAGTTGCAACAAGATCCCAGTACGTCTGATACATTTAGCTATAAAAATGATTCATTATATATGGTACAAAGATTGCTTATATCTTTGTAAGAATTCCCAACTCAAACACAAGATTCTTTTGTAATTTCACACCTCTCCCTTAGGAGGGAACTCAGGATTTTTAAAAACTTACCATAGGGTCAAGAAGTATTTTGTTTGGGATGTCATTAAATTAGATATCTAGAATTTTGTGGCAGAATGTTTGGTTTTCCAACAAAATAAAGTTTAGACAATTAAGACCCCAGGTTTGTTACAACATTTAGCCATTCCAACTGAGCATTGAGAGGAGGTCCCAATGGATTTTATCACAGGTTTACCAAAGTCTGAAGGAAAGAGTGTCATCATGTTGGTAATTGATAGACTTACCAAGTATGTACACTTTTGTGCATTATATCATCCTTTTAAAGCCATTACAATTACTACTGCATTTATGGAAACAATTCAAAAGCTTCGTGGAAACCCAACAATTATAGTAAGTGATAGAGATCCCATTTTCATTGGAAATTTTTGGACAAAATTATTTTCTTGTCTTGGTACTCAATTAGCTCATAGCTCATCTTATCATCCTCAATCTTATGGAAAAACTGAGATAGCGAAAAAAAAGTTTGGAAGGATATCTTTGTTGCTTTGTATCTAATAAAAAAACATAATGGGTAAAGTGGTTACCTCTAGTTGAAAGGTGGTATATCACTTCCTTCCATATTGCAACAAAAATGACCCCATTTATAGGATTTTGTGGATATCATCCACCATCCATCACATCATATTTAAGAGAAAATTATAAGCTTTAAGCAATGGAAGATCACATTGAGCATCGACAACAATTTCTCCAAATCTTAAAGGATAATCTCACTATGGTGCAAAATGAAATGAAATAACAAGAAGATCAACATCACAGTGAAAGAATTTTTGATGTAGGTGACTCGACAATTTTACAACTACAATCATACAAACAAATTTCTCTCAAGAAAACTAAGAAGGATAATAAATAATCACCCAATCAATAGGGTTGTTATAAGGTGTTGCAAAATATTGGCATTATGGCATACAAATTGGAGCTACCTGCATCTTCGAGAGTACACCCAATTTTCCATGTTGCATGCTTAAAGAAGGTTATTTGTGAAAGGCTTCCAGTTCAACCTGTGTTGCTAGAACTTTACAAAGTTGGAAAAATTATATTTGAGCCTAAGGCAGTCATGGAAACAAGAACCCGACAACTACATAATCAATCAATTTTAGATTATTGCCTTAAGTGGAAGAATTTTCCCGTTGAAGATTCCACATGGGAGGATGAGAATTTTATACATAAGCATCCATAACTACTCAAGTATTGAGGACAACACTTTTTTGCACGAGAGGGACATGTTAGGTCCCTATAATACTAGTGTGAATCCCTTATTGTTATTGTTAGTGTAGCCCCATTATTGTTATTGTTGTGCCCATGTAACTCTCATATTGTTATTGTTGTGCCCCATAGAAGCCCACTATTGTTATTGTTCTGCACTCACATTATTATTGTTTTGTAGGCTCTAGTTATATTGTGACCCCTTAGACTCCTATATATACAAATGAGGTCTTGTCATTTGTATCATCCAATAATTATTCATTTATGTAATGTAAATGAGTTTTCCCCCTTGCAGAGGATAATTTTTAAGTCGTTGATCTATCTTTTTGTGAACTGGTTGCATAACATTTGGGGACGATAGCTTTCAATTTTCAATAACTTTTCTTGAATTTTTTTTGATTAAGGGGTACCACAGGGAAACTAGAAAATATAATAATTTTTAATGGCATGAAAAAATTTCTGAAGAATTAACAACAGTTTGTAATTGCAAAATTATGCTCACTAGGGGTTCAAACATCGAAATCATCTATTTCTCTAGATCTCCAAAAAGTCTTGGACAATAATTCCAAGGTGTTTGAGACTCCCAAAGGCCTCCCACCTAAACATGATCATGCAATTCACTTGATTCGAAGAAGTGTTCCTCCAAACATCAGGCCTTATAGATATCCTTATGCCCAAAAGAGTGAAATTGAACGTATGGTTGTAGAAATGCTAGAGGCTAGTATAATTCAACCTAGTCAAAGTTATTTCTCTACTCCAATAGTATTGGTGCAAAAGAAGGATGGATCATGGCACATGTGTCCAGATTATAGGGAGATAAACAAGATCACTATTAAAGATAAATTTACCATTCATGTCATTGATGAATTATTGTACAAATTACATGGAGAAATTTTCTTCACCAAGTTGGATCTTCGTTTAGGATATCATCAAATTACAATGAAGATTGAAGACATTCTGGAAACAATATTCAGAACTCATGAGGGTCGTTATGAATTTTTGGTCATGCCTTTTAGCCTTACTAATGCAACTTCCACATTTCAAGGTTTGATGAAATCCATTTTAAAACCCTTCCTTATCAAATTTGTGTTATTATTTTTTGATGATTTACTCATATACAAAAAGTGTTGGAAGGATCATGTTGAACATGTTGATAGGGTGCTCAAACTATTGGAGGAGAAATAGCTATATCCAAAAGCCTCCAAATATTTCTTTGGAGTATAAGAGATGGAATATTTGGGTTATATTACATCTCATGAGTGTTTTAAGAAAGACCTTAACAAAAGTAAAGCCATTAAGGAATGGAAAATCCCCACAACAGTAAAGCATATTCAAGGATTTCTCGGCTTGACGAGGTATTATTGCAAGTTTGTTAAGAATTATGGCAGAATAACAAAACCTATAACATCATAAATGAATAAAGATGCATTTTCTTGGACTATAGAAGCAGTGAAGACCTTTGAACATCTTAAAGAGGCAATGTGCCAAGCACTAGTCTTAGCTATGCTAGACTTCACAATTTTTTTTATTGTGGAATGTGATGCTTGTAGGTTTTAACCCCATACAGAAATTACCTACATACAAATTCTAAAACACATAAAATAAAAAATGCGAGAGCATAACTCATAAAACACATATACACAAAGATTTTCCCCTGGATCCCAAAACCGGGACTACCAGCTTGATTTTTCGTTATTTTCCTTTCAATGTTATAATACATATTTATACATGTTTAAGCATCCAATACCATGGACTGAAAATCATTGCGTCCAATACCATGGACCGAAAAACCATCGTGTCCAAAAAACATGTGCTAAAATCATGCACAAAACCATAGGTGGGTTTGCCCAACCTAAAATAGGGTCCAAAACCAAAATTTTTTGTGGTGCTGCCCCGCACCCCGTAAAGTGGGGTTATGGGTATGCCTCAAACCCCCTGTGACCCCCCGCTACACAATGGGCACAATGAAGGGGGGCTTTACCCCTCCTCTAACCCCTCAGTTAACTATGTGGGCTAGTTGTGGAAAGAATATAACACAACCCAACATTCTCACTCTTGTTGTTTTCTTTCCACAGGGGGCCACAAGAGAGCTTAGTCATTTTTCCAGCCCTGAAACGCCCATTGTCTCTCTACACAAAGAAAACTTCTCAGAGCTCACAAATTTTGTCAATGCATCTGCAGTATTCTTCAAAGTTTCCACCTTTACCAACAACACCTTTTTTTCTTCTATCATATCCCTCACAAAGTGATACTGAACATCAATGTGCTTTGTATTTGAATGATATGTGGGGTTCTTTGCCAGAAAAATTGCACTTTGGCTATCATAGTCTATCCTTATAGCTCCCTGTACTAACCCCATACTTGAACATAATCTCTGCAACCAAACTGCTTCCTTGCTTGCATGAGTGGTTGCCATGTATTTTGTCTCTATAGTTGATAGTGCCGCTACATATTGTTTCTTACTCATCCAACTGAGTGCACCTCCAAATAGGTTAAACACATACCCACTTGTAGATCTTCTCTGATCCAGATTTCTTGCACAGTCTACATCAACAAAGCCATGAATATCCACCATTCTGTCTAATCTTGGTCTTCCTTGGTAGCACAAACCATAATCATTAGTGCCACGAAAATACCTAAAAACCTGCTTCACTGTTGTCCAGTTCTCCTTCCCTAGTTTTGACATAAACCTATTCCATACTCCCACTACATGTGCAATGTCTGGTCTAGTATAGATCATTGCATACATCAGGCTACTAACTGCACTTGCATATGGAACACGGGACATGTCCTCTTCCTCTTCTTGTCTTGGGACACTGTTCAGCAGATAACCTCACACCTACAGGAATAGGAACCTTCACTGGTTTACTATCCTGCATATTAAACCTTTGTAGTATTGTCTCAACATACTTCCTCTGGTTTAACCAGTGCTTCCTCTTTGTACGATCTCTTTTAATTTCCATGCCCAAAATATAGTTTACAACACCAAGATCTTTCATGTCGAATTTGGAGGACAATTGGGTCTTCAAATCTTGAATAATTTCTTTGTCATTTCCAACGAGCAACATATCATCCACATACAAGAAAAGATAAATAACACAGTCACCAATTAATTTAAAATACACACAGGGATCTGCTTTGCTTCTGGTGAAGCCAAGTCCCCATATAAATGTATCAAATTTCTGATACCACATCCTTGGTGACTGTTTTAACCCATACAGAGACTTTTTTAGCTTACATACTAGTTCTTTCTTACCCTTCACTGCAAAGCCTTCAGGTTGCTTCCTGTAGATCTCCTCTTCCATATCCCTGTGAAGAAATGTTGTCTTCACATCCATCTGTTCTAACTCAAAATCAAAAGTAGTAGCAATAGATAAAAGTAATCTAATAGAAGTTACCTTGGCAACAGGTGAAAAAATATCACCAAAATCAATTCCCGACACTTGGGAATAACCTTTTGCTACCAACCGAGCTTTGTATTTCTCCACTTTTCCTTTTGCATTTGTCTTCTTTTTGAACACCCATTTACTGCCAATGGGTTTCCTTCCAGACGACAACTCCACCAAATCCCAAGCCTCATTTTTGTGCAAAGATGCCATTTCATCAACCATGGCCTCTTTCCAAAGTTTTCCATCCTCTAAATCCACTGCTTCCTTCATAGTTCTAGGATCATCAATAGTAACAGACAAAAAAAACTTTGAATAGAAATCAGATGGACTATACTTTCTGGATGCCTTCTTTCTCGAGCTGATCTTCTCACAGTCGGAGTTTGTGGCTCTTCATCTTTTGATTCCTCCTCTGCTATAGAGTCTAATTCTTCCTCATTTAGCTCAAACTCTATCTTCTCAGGTTCCTTTGGTTGGACTTCATTTTTAATAACATATTTCACCTCTTTGAACACCACATTTCGGTTGTACACAACCTTCCTTGTTACTTGGTTCCAAAGATTATAACCTTTTAAACCATCCTTATACTCAATAAATATGCACTTTTCAGATTTACTGTCCAAAGTGGTTCATTTCTCCTTTGGAAGATGTACATATGCATCACATCCAAATACCCTTAGATGTGAAAGAGAGGGTTTCTTACCAGTCCATACCTCTTGTGGAGTCTTATCCTCCAACACTGGTGAAGGTGATGTGTTGACCAGGTAACATGCAATATCTACTGCCTCTGCCCAAAATTCCTATCCTAAACTGGCACCATTGAGCATGATTCTTGCTCTTTCCTTTAACATCTTGTTCATTCTTTCTGCAACTCCATTTTGTTGAGGTGTATATGGAGTAGTCTTCTGTCGTGCTATACCACACTTCTTGCAGAATTCTTCAAATTACTTATTGCAAAACTCTCCACCATTATCTGTCCTCAGCACCTTTATCTTCTTCTCTGTCTAGTTTTCCACTAAAGCCTTAAATTCTTTAAACCTGTCAAAGACTTTAGGTTTCTTCTTAAGGAAATATATCCATGTATTCCTTGAGAAGTCATCTATAAATGATATATAGTACACAGACTTACCCAGTGATGGAACCTTCACAGGTCCAAACACATCACTGTGCACAAGCTCTAATATATGTTTCAACCTCTTACCATCAGAGGGGAAACTCACCTGATTCTGCTTCCCGTATACACAATTTTCATAGAAATCAAAATCCAGAGAGCTATTACTCATACCTTCTACCATACCTTTATGATGAACTATTCGAAGGCCCTTCTCTCTAATATGTCCAAGCATTTTATGCCACAACATGGTCTTTTCTCCAGAGACCAGTAGATTTTCTACTCCACTTTCAGGAACTACGGAATTGTTGCACCTATCAACAACAATGCTACCTTGTAGCTTGTACAGAGTTCCAATATGAACTCCCCGCATCAATACTAGTGCTCCTTGAACCATCTTGCATGTATCCTTCTCGAACAATGTTTTTACACCTACATCATCTAGCTTACTAACATAAATCATATTTTTGACTAATGCATGAATATATAGAACACCCAAAAGTGTTCTAACTCTTCGACCTTGCAGCTTTAACTTTAATTTTCCACGACCAATGATTCTAGCCTTCTTGTCATCCCCCAAGAAGACATCACCACCATCATATTTCTCATACTCACAGAACCACTCTCTATGGGGAGTGAAGTGAAAGGATGCACATGAGTCAATCAACCATGCCTCATGATCTACATGTGTACTTGAAGAAGCCAAGTACACATCCCCACCTTCATCTGAGGTGGTTTTCGCCTCTACAAAAGGAGCCTCAACAGATCCCTTTCCTTTGTCAGGAGCTTTAGATTTACAGTCCCTTTTGAAGTGCCCTTCCTTTCCACATTTCTAGCACACCACCTTTATAGGTTTTCCTGAAGATTTAGATCTCCCACTCAATGACTTATTTTTGTTTCTATTCTGCCGACATTTCTCGTACAAACAAGGCATCACCATTTTGGCTCTCCAAATTTTTCCATCTCATCTCCTCTGTAGCAAGGTGAGACTATTTCATCAAACTGCAAGTAGTTGCATTGCTACCTATTGCAATAACCAGACTATCCCACGAATCTGGTAGAGAACACAACAAACTGATGCACTTATCTTCATCTGAAATTTTAATATCAACAGATGCTAACTGACTTACCACAGTATTAAATGTGTCCAGATGCTTTGTCACCGAGTCTCCATCTTTCATCCCCAGGTTATATAGCTTTTTCCACAAGAACAATTTATTTACCAGAGACTTAGATTGGTACAAAGTCCCTAACTTGTCCCACAAAGCGTTCACCTTAGCTTCCCCTGATACATTCAGCAATACTACATCTGAGACACATAATCGTATTGTGCTCTTTGCCTTCCGATCCAAATTCTTCCATTCTTCATCAGATACTCTCGTTGGTTTAGTACCTGGATCTACTGTGATCCACTGATCTTTATCCACCAATAGATCCTCCATCTTGAGTTTCCACAACTCAAAACTCTGACCATTAAATTTCTCGATCTCTATCTTTCCACTGCTTGCCATCTTCTTTCATCAGCAGAATCGATCTCACAGGTCTGCCATTGAAAAAGGTCTACCACAAGCCTAAGCGAAACCCCTTAGAAAAAAAGGCGTCCTCTTGAAGCCAAATCTGCTCTGATACCAAATGTAGGTTTTAATCCCGTACAAAAATTACCTGTATACGAATTCTAAAACACATAAAATAAACAATGCGAGGGCATAACACATAAAACACATATACACAGAAATTTCCCCTTGGATCCCAAAACTGGGACTACTAGCTTGATTTTTCATTACTTTCCTTTCAATGTTATAATACATATTTATATATGCCAAAGCATCCAATACCATGGACCGAAAGCCATCGCATCCAATACCATGGACCGCAAAACCATTGCGTCCAAAAACAAATGTGTGAAAATTATGCACAAAACCATAGGTGGGTCCGCCCAACCTAACATAGGGTCCAAAACCAAAATTTTCTAGGGTGCTGCCTCGAACCTCATAAAGTGGGGTTACGGGTATGTCTTAAACCCCCTGTGACCCCCCCCCCCCTGCTACACAATCCGCACAACGAAGGGGGGCTCTGCCCCCCCTCTAACCATTGGTTAACTACGTGGGCTAGTCATGGAAAGAATATAACACAACCCAACAATGCTTCAGAAAATGGAATTAGTGTTGTTTTCATGTAAGAAGGAAGACCTGTTGCTTTTGAAAGTCATCCAATCAAAGGAAAGTATTTACAAAAACCTATTTATGAGAAGGAAATGTTGGCAATACTACATGCACTAAAGAAATGGTGACCTTACCTAATTGGAAGACACTTGAAGAAAAAAAAAATCATGATATTCTTAAATAATTTTTGGAACAAATATTATCTTCAGAAGAGAAGCAAGAATGGGTGAAAAATATGTTGGCTTATGAATTTGAAATCATCTACAAAAAAGGAAAGCAAAATGTTGTTGTAGATGCACTCAAAAGAAAGGATGAGGATGTGGAAGAATTTCTTTGTACCATTTCTATTATCCAACTTGAGTGGATAATCGAAGCAAGGGATGAATGGAAGAATAATGAAGAGGTGTGGTCACTCATTCAAAATTTGCAACAAGATCCAAATACATTTGATACATTTAGTTGGAAAAATGATTCATTATGGTACAAAGATCACTTACCAGACGGTCAAGAAGGAATTTTTTTTAGGATGTCCTTAAAATGGATATTTAGAAGTTTATGGTAGAATTTTTGGTTTTCCAAAATAAATATGAGACAATTAAGACCCCGGGTCTGTTATAACCCTTATCCATAAGTCAACATTTGAAGGAGGTCTCAATGGATTTTATCACGTGTTTACCCAAGTCTGAAGGAAATAGTTTCATCATGGTGGTAGTTGATAAACTTACCAAGTATGCACACTTTTGTGTATTATCTCATCCTTTTAAAGCAAGTAAAGTTGTTATTACATTTATTGAAACAATTCAAAAGCTTCATGGAAATACAAATATTATAGTAAGTGATAGAGATCCCATTTTCACTCGAAATTTTTGGACATAATTATTTTCTTGTCTTGGTACTCAATTAGCTCATAGATTATCTTATAATCCTCAATATGATGGAAAACTGAGATAGTGAAAAAATGTTTGGAAGGATACCTTCGTTTCTTTGTATTTGATAAACAAACAAAATGGGTTAAGTGGTTACCTCTAGCTGAATGGTGGTATAACACTTCCATACCGTAGCAAAAATGACCCCATTTATGGCACTTTATGGATATCATCCACCATCCATCACATCATATTTAAGAGAGAATTATAAATTTCAAGCAATGGAATATCACATCGAGCATCAAAAACAAGATCTCCAACTCTTAAAGGATAACCTCACTTTGGTGAAAAATTGAATGAAACAACAAGCATATCAACATCGCAGTAAAAGAAGTTTTGATGTAGGTGAATGAGTATTTTTACGACTACAACCATGCAAAAAAATTTATCTCAGGTAAGCTAAGAAGGATAATAAATTATTTCCCAAGTACTAAGGTCCTTACAAGGTATTGCAACATATTGGTACTATGGCATACAAATTGGAGCTGTCTGCATCTTCCTGACTACACCCAGTTCTCCATGTTTCATTCTTAAACAAGGTTATCAGTGACAAGCTTCCCATTCAAACAGTTTTGCCAAAACTTGATGAAGAAGGAAAAATCATATTTGATCCTTAAACCATCACAGAAACAAGAACCCAACAACTAGGGAATTGACCAATTTCAAAGTATCTCATTAAGTGGAATAACTTACCCACTAAAGATTCCACATGGGAGGATGATAATTTTATATAAAAGCATCTAGAACTACTCAAGCATTGAGGACAACACTTTTTTTAAGGAGAGAGATGTTAGGTCCCTATAATACTAGTGTATCCCCCTTACTGTTATTGTTGTGCCCATGTAGTCCCCATATTGTTATTGTAATGCCCCACATAAGCCCACTACTGTTATTGTTTTCCCTTACATTATTACTTTTATGTAGCCTCTGATTATATTGTGACCCCTTAGACTCCTATATATACAAAGGAGGTATTGTCATTAGTATCATCCAAGAATTGTTCATGTATGTAATGTAAAGGAGGTTTCCCTCTTGAAGAGGATAATTTATAAGTTGTTGATCTATATTTTTGTGAGCTAGTTGCATAACATTCTAGGTATATTTGCTGACCTTATGCATGACACTATTAAGATATACATAGATGATTTCACCCTTACAGGAGTGATTTTCCAGAAGCTATTTCTAATCTATGCAAATCATTAAGGAAATGTATTGAGATGAATATTTCATTAAGTCCTGAGAAATGTGAATTTTATATTAATGGAAGGAATGTCCTAGGCCATTTCATATCCAAAGAGTGGATCCAGGTTAGCCCCAATAAAGTTCCCATCATTAAAAGGGTCCCTACCCCTAAAAAAAGGATGTCAAAAGCTTCCTTGGGTTTGTTTGATATTACAAAAGATTCATCAAGGACTTCAGTAAGTTGGAATCAACCATATTCAAATTGTTGGCTAAAGATTTAGAAATTTTTTGGATAGATAGGTTCCAAGATGCATTTGAAAAGATGAAAAAAAAGTTGAGCACTACAACAATCCTTAGAGGCTCCAATTGGGCACTACCTTTCCACATCCACATAGATGCATTAGATAAAGTTGTAGGAGTGGACTTAGGACAAGTGAAAGGAAAACTTCCCTATGTTATATACTTCATCAGTAAGAACCTTTCTAGAGCTAAACTCAACTATACGGTCACTGAAAAAGAAATCCTAGTTGTGGTGCACTCTTTAAATACATTTAGGCACTATATCACTGGATATCAAGCCTTCATTCATATTGATCATGTAACCATTATATACTTAGTGAATAAACTTGATGTCGATGCTAGAATCATTACATGGTTGTTATTATTATGGCAATTTGATATAACTATTGTTGACAAGCAATGGAAGGAGAATGTGGTTGCAGAGTTTTTGTCAATACTTCCGAATGAGCAACTCTTTTCCATCAGTGCTATCTCCTTGGTTTTTTGATATAGCACATTACTTGGTTGCTGGTAGGTTCCCTCCTAATAGATTCTCCAAGGAGAAGAGCAAGATTGGTAGGAAGAGTACCCATTTCACTTGGATTGGGGGAAATATCTTCAAGTTAGGTCTAGTCAGATTCTGAGAAGATGTGTAAGAGAGGAGGATGTCTTTGACATCCTTTCAACATGCCATGATGGCCCTTGTGGGGGCCATTTTTCTGCTAGGAGGAAAACCTTTAAGGTTCTACAAGCTGGGTACTACTGGTCTACTCTACATTAAGATGCAAACAGGTACACTTATATATGTGATGAGTGCTAATGCATGGGAAAACCTCCACCCGAGGATGTGATGCCTTTGCAATATTAAGTGACTCTAGATCCATTTGAGAAGTGGGGCATGTATTTCATTAGGCCCGTTGATCCCCTATATGGGAAAAAGAGGCATATCAATGTGTGCATTGGTTACTTGACCAAGTGGGCTGAAGCAAAGCTAGTAAAGGAAACAAATGACCATAAAGTGGCTAAATTTCTAAGGAAAAACATCTTATACAAGTTTTGTTTTCTAAGGGAGTTGGTCATTGATCAAGGGGCATAGTTCACCTCAAATTTTATTGAAGACATCATGGAGTAGCACCACATAAAACACAAGAAATCCATTGCCTATTACCCTCAGGAAAATCTGCAAGTGGAGGTCTCAAATAGATTCTTGGACAATATTTTGACCATGGTTGTCAGTAGCAACATAAGGGATTGGGAAGACCGACTTGTAGAGGCCACTTGGGCCTACAATACTACCTAAAATACCATTGTTGGATTCACCCTATTCAAGCTAGTTTATGGAAATAAATCCATGTTGTCGGTTGAATTTGAGTACAATACCTTGTAGATGCAACAGGATTGGATTTAGACCTCACAATAGTACAACAAGAAAGGTTGCTTCAACTCAATAGTTTGGATGAGTTCATATTGTAGACTATCATGCACACTGAGGTAGTCCAAATACAGAGAAAGATCTAGCATGATAGACACATTAGGGAGAGAGCCTACCAAGAGGGTGATTAGGTCCTTATGTATGATTCAAGGTTCAAGGATTTCAAAGGTAATTTGGTGACAAGGTGGTTGAACCCTATCTAGTGGAAAAATGTTATAATAGTAGATATGTCTAGGTAAGAAAAAATGATGAGGAAGGCATTCCATTGCTTGTTAATAGTTACTAGTCAAAGTTATACAAAAAGTGCTTGTCAAAAGATAAGTTTACTCTTTAAATAAGTAAGGCGTTGAATGTAATTGGGGGACTCATAACCCTCAAATCATCCAACCTATGATCAACAAAAGAAGGCAAAGAAAATAAGAAAAGAGGAAAAAAGGCCTAGGTGAAAATCTCCATGAGGCACCTAAGGCCAACTCTAGGGTTGAAAAACTCCATGAGGCACCTAAGGCCAAATCTGGGGTTGAAAACCTCCATGAGGCATCCCAAGAGCAGAAAAGACAAAAATAAATAAAAATATGCTCAGGTGAAAACCTCCTTTGAGGAACTTGGGGTAGGCCTGCATATTGAAAACCTCTTTAAAGGAATCTTGTAGGTCTCATAAAAATATAAATTAAAAAACAATAGAGAAAAAAATGAAAAAAGAGAAGGAGAAAGCAACGTAGATGTAAAGGAGCCCTTACACTAGTTTTGCTAAGTTTTTTTGTAGGGTTTGAGTCATGGTCAAAGAATAATAGTCAAAGGAGGAAGAGGGTCCACATCCCAATTTTCCACCTCCCAAGCTAGCCTCCTACATGTCCTTCATCACTCCATCTATCTCCTTACACTCCTCCATCATCAAGAAACCCATCTCATTCAATTCAACCTCAATCCTGCAATGCTACAAGATTGTCTTGTATTCCTATAGGATTGACCAAAATTGTTGTAGGATTACAATCAATATAGGAAAATGGGTCATATATCATGTTTTTCTTGGGGGAATGGAAAGAGAGGTTCACCACACCTCCACAATATTTAATTCACATTATTTAACCATTTCCATCCAAAACTTCATCTCTATTCATTAAAACAAACAGAAAAAAAACTCCATTTCCACGACCTTTTTAAAAAAATTCACCACCATCAGATTTTCTAGTCCTTTTCAATAGGATCATGATGAATTATTCGAGCTTATAATTGTATTTCATGAAGAAAGTTGTGATTTTGGAAGGATTTGTCTGACTACTACATGAAAGGATCCAATCCTATAGCATCCTACACAAACCCTACAAAACCATAGTCGAAGACACCTCAAAGATCTAGAATGAAACCTTGGCCATCTTGAAGCATTGGGAGACCATCCTTGAGATTTTTGGAATCCACGCTGCTCTTGAGGAGAAAATACAAAGTCACTAATCACCTCCAACAACAAAAAATCGGTCCTTAAATAACCTACATCACAAGACTTCACTTAGTCATGTACTTATCAAAGAATATTCATAAAAAATATATTTTATGTAGAGAAGGACCGGTGTGTTAGCACCTAAATCTGCCTCAGGCTGAAAGAAGGCAAAATTCAGGGTAACCACAAACCACACTCAGTCTGGTAACTAGCCCTACCAGAACAGGAGAGGGCTCTCTTCGAGTCACACTCAGTGAATAGATGAACGAAAAGGACTGAGATGACTTTCAAACGAACTATTTATCTTAGGCTAGTAAGTGGAAATGAAAATAAGGAGTGATTTTTGTGAATGACTATGTTTCTGGGATGTTATGGGACCACTGGACTTCAATGAACAGAGAACTTAACATAAAGGCGTATATTATTTTGTGAGGCAAGGTAGGCGGAAAGCATAGCAATTTTAGTTTTAAAATGTGGTGGAATGGAGAGATTGATTAAGAAGGTGAAAATGGCATGGAAAACATGAATTCTTTTCAACAGAAGAATGAACACTGTACATGAAATTTTCCCACAGGTAGAGCAATAGAACTGAATTCTACCTAATCTCACTCGAAAAATTTCACCAAAAGTGAATACGAAATGAAAATATGGAACATAACAAAGAAATGGAGAGATTGATTAAGAAGGTGAAAAGGGCATGGCCAACATGAATCCTTTTCAACAGAAGAATGAAACACTGCACATGAAATTTTCCCACAGGTAGAGCAATAGAATTGAATTCTACCTGATCTCACTCGAAAAATTTCACTAGAAATGAATAGGGAATGAACTATGAAACATAACAAGATACATATGAAACATAAGAGACACACTTGCTACACTCACAACCACAGGAATCTCATGAAACAGAGTCGTTGCCTTTTATTAATTCTCTGTAAAAATATACAGTGCAGAAACAAAGTTTCTTTCCCACAGTGTCCCAGAAGTTACAAGCCAACCAACCAACTTGCTTTGCAAATGGTTTGCATAGAATATATAGAATGTGCCATGAAGAGATAGAACGACCAAGGGTCACCGAATGAAGGTGGAGAGCCAAAAATCAGCTACAGGTGTAGTGCCACAAACATGACAAATGGCTTGGGTGACCCTTTGCCTTCCTTTGCCACTTGTATAACTGACCATATGGAGTGAATATTTATAAAACCGTCGTGCTCCTCCTCCTGTGCATCGCGCTATTTTCCAGGTGACGTTTGGAGGCCTTACTGATATCCAAATTGAGCGCAGGATAGCTCTTTGGAAATCCGGTCCTATCTACTTTCCATCCCCACTATAATTTTTCAATTTGGAGTTCGTTTGACCTATCAAAAATCAAATCGCCCAAGACTGGTCAAACTGTGCCAGATGAGGCTGCCTCAAGGCAGAGTGCTGTTGCAGGAAACTTTTGAATGTCTTTATCAACCCAAAATTGAGCTCCGTATAGCTCATTAGAAAGCTCTTTGTGTCTAATTTCAAACCGAACTAGAATTTGTTGATTTGGAGTTCATTTGCTATGTCAAAAATCAAATCGCCCAAGACTGGTCGAACTGTGCCAAATGAGGCTTCCTAAAGGCAAAGTGCTGTTACAGTCAAATTTTGAATGCCTTCCTCAACTCCAAATTGAGCTCATGATAGCTCATTGGAATTCGATTTGTTTCTTGTTATTTTTTAGATTATCAAGAAAATCATTTGACCAACTGAGCGAGGAAAAAACTTGATTTTCCCGAGGTCTCTCCAGAGGTGCATCAATTCTCCCGAGACAATTGTATTTTTGACATTTCTTCAAAACCATGACACATGTGTAAAACGTGAAGGACATTTTTCTTCCCTGGTCTGTTTTCAACAAAAACCTCTCTCAGTTTTTCCAAATTCATCTTCCATTGCTCAAAAACATCATTTGAGTGAAACATAGCCCGATGTGTGGGACAAGGGATTTGCTAGAATGAAGCGAAATGAAGGGGATAGGGAGCTTCTAAATTCTTGAGGAAATTTTTGGAAGTATGGAGGGATGTCAGGAAGTAGGGGAAAGTGGAATCTCAGAAATTGAGTGAGGGGAAGGTGTCCATAAAGGCAAAACACAGGCCCAACCATAGAAAATTGCTAGGTTGTAGCAAGAAACTAGGGTTTATGCGAAAATGAGGAATTTGGGAGATCTCAGTGATGGGAAGAGTTTGATAAGGTACATTATGGATAGGGAAAGGTGTATGAACATCACGATACAAGCTTTTCGAATGATTTGACCATCCAAGAGAAATTATCTTCAAAACCCTAGGAGAGGGAAATGAACCTTGCCATAGGCGCAACTGAAACATGAACAAGGTGTGAAATGACCCAATGGAGCTTGACATGATGATGATAACCCTTTGAATGATGGTAGACTCAGCTGAATAGTGACATAGAATGTTATTTGGACAACTTTGACAAGGGTAAAATCAAACCCCAGACCTAATGCCTAGTGACCAAATTTTACTTGAAGACTCACTGAAATGATAAAATTTGACATTGACACCTTAAAATCACTTGTGTAAGAGCATGTTTGATCACTGGAAGAAGGCTGAAAAGGCTGACACTAACACGGTGCATGGAAAACTAGCATGAATTATAGCACCTCTAGAGGGAAATAAATCGATCACTGAAGAATCATGAAAGCACAGCAAACTCCTGCTAGAGGTATGACACTCACTGCATCTTCCTTTAAGCACATAATGTTTCAAAATTATTTTTAATGGATGAGGGATGAATTTTATCGACTGGAGGTGGTCAGTGAACTTGGCTGCCCTCTAATAGTTAAAGTGCAGTTTACTCACATTCCATGCATTATGGAAAAGTAAAAACAAGGGAGTTGATAATTATGAGGAGTGGGGGCCAATGGTCCATAAAATGAAATACATGGTAGGGGCCAGCTCATAGAGTGCACTAAGCCCACTACCACAAGAGGAAAAAAAAGGACGTGCCCAATTATTTTTGTATCGAGACGTTCATTCCAAAAATGGTTGGAGAGGCCAACTAAGACATCAAGAGTTGAGCTACCTATGACCAGGGGTCCCCTAGCGTGATATAGAGAATCTACAGGGTTGGTTAGTAGATGATACCAGATTGGAAGCAAGTATTACAATATCAGAGATAGTTTCTACAGGATTGCAGAGCGGTTTCTACAGGATCAGGCCGATATGGGAAAGAGGGTTTGGATTGAAAACAAATTTCCTCCAAACACTGACAATGATGAAGAAATAACCTAGGGAAGGGTAATTCTTTTTTTTATCGTCACATTTCATGGTAAAAAAAAGAAATTATTTGGTTAAAATTATGCCCATACAAACATCCTATAGCAAACTCCTGCTACGTTGAATTTATCTTAAAAAGTCTTTATATATATTATATATATATATATATATATATATATATATATATATTATATATTATATATATATATATATATATATATATATATATATTAGATAAATTCAATAAAGCAGGAGTTTTGCTACAAGATGTTTTGTATGGGCATAATTTCCTTCAAACACCACAAATTTCATCCACAATCATGAAGAAATAACCTAGGGAAGGGTAATTAGTTTTTTTATCATCACATTTCATGGTAAAAAGAAGAAATTATTAGGTTGAAATTATTCCCATACAAACATCCTGTAGCAAACTCCTGCTATGTTGAATTTATCTTAAAAAGTCACACACACACACACACACACACACACACACACACACACACACATATATATATATATATATCTGTGTGTGTGTGGGGGAGAGGCAAGGTGGAAGTAGAGGTAGTTTACTTGAATATTGGCATATAATTCTCCTCCCTTTGACCAGAAGAAGAGTGTCAACCCTCTCACCCCTATCTTGAAACCCTAGGCGGCTCAAAACATAACCTTCACAGAAATTTCTTTGAGATAATTGAGGAAGCAACAATAGGAAACATGGGAGGGTGTTTCAATAGAAGGAAGCCCATAGACACTAACATAATCCATTAAAATCCTCCTATCAGAGATATCTTCCTAAGCCACAAATGGATGGGGTTCTTTGAAAAATTAAAGGGGTATGATCATGAGATAACCCATGAATTTTACATGGCCCTTCACTCTCAAAGGGAGGAAAGTGCCAACATTTTTGTAAGGGGACTTTCCATCAAGTAGAATGAAGAGATCATTAGCAGAGTGGCCACCATACCTTTTGGATTTAGATGGGGCAAGGAAGATAGGATAGATACCATCACAACCAAGAAAAATTTCTTCCTCCTCGAAGAGAAGCCGATTGAAGACAAGAATGGAGTTAGAAGGAATAACCTTCCTTACCCTTTGTCAGGATGAAGTGGCCTATGACATCCTGAAGTACATATATTGTGAATAAATGTCGAGTGTTGTGTATGCCTATCATTTTAGACTACTCTATGCGTTGAGGTTCCAAACATAATTTCCCATCCTAAGAAAGCTCAATGTTCCATATTTCTCCTTCAGCCCATGATTGAAATGAGCTAGAGGGTGAGAAAAGGGAAACACCAATAAATTTCCCACCGTGACCTCATAAGGCTCATTGAGATGAATGCCTTAAGTCACCTTATGAGCCTTGTGTTATGGACTAATTTTGTGGACATGGATAAGGAGGCCTTCATTGAGACACAAGCCCAAACTCTGAAACAACATGAAGAGACTGCCAAATCTAGTGTTGAAGGTGAAAAAGAGGATGAAGAAGAGGTTGAATAATATGAAGAAGAAGTTGAATAGAAAAATTGAGGAAGAAACTAAAGGGAAGAAAGAATAAATTGAAGGAGAATTCTGGGAAGAGAGGAAGGAGGAGGAAGGGAAACAAATGCAACAAAAGAGACCCTTGGAGATCCCTCTATATGTTGAAAGTAGAGAAAACAAAAGTAGAAGATAAGCCTCTAAGAAGGGAATACAGAACAAGAGGTGACTTCTACCCTAGCGTACCTTAGCACACCTATAAAACCAAAGAGGAGGCATCCAAAGAAAGGCCCCTTATACTTAAAAGAAGTAAGAGAACTAGGACCAAACAAGGGAAGCCTCATCCTCCTTCAATGGTCCCAATAAAAAATGAGGAATCTATCAGCCACTGAGAGGGAGAATTGGGATAGGGAAAATGGAATATTGAGGAGGTTACCTCCATCAAATCCAAGGGAAAGTAGCCCTATGAGAAGGTCGACCACTAGGGTAGTCACAACCAAGCAACTCCAAGCATAAAATGCCCCATTATAGGAAATGAAAAAATTGATACAGGAAGGGGAAACAACACTTTAAGAGGAGGGAGAAGGTACACAAGGACTCTAAGAGCCAAAACCATAGAATAATATTGGAACATATTACAAGTTTGTTGAGGTAAGAATAATTATACCTGAAAATATTTCAATTCCCCTCCTATTTGAGTTAGAGAAGGAGAGAAGATGAATTCACCAATGGATGCAGATTGCCAAATCAAAGAAAGTAGGGGATGTAGGCTTCATGGAGGAAACAATTGAACAAATGGGTAAGGAAATAACTTACTTGAGGTTAAAGGAATCAATCATGAGGGAGAAGTTGTAGTTAGAAAACCAGAGGCTAAGAAAGAAGCTATAGGAAAGGGAGGCACAACTTGCCACCATGGCAAGTTTGTCCATGGAGGCCATCCAGTGTAGACGACCATCTAAATCATATATCCTTTTCCTTAATAACAATGGCTTCAATTTCAAATCAATACTTTGGCACAATATGGCTCTCTACCATTTCAGGATTATAGGAAGTTCAATGACTCCTTCCAGTAGGTAAACGATGAAGATAGGGTCAAATTGGTTGAATTTTATATGCACAACATGATCCTCACATACATTAACTTTTGGGACCCCAATTCAAGGTTGGGAGATGCACAATTAATGAATCTATCCTCTTGGCTTGTACATGAAGATAAAAAGGCTAAGTAAAGAGGGTTATAGGAAAGAAGAAAGTGAGCCCCTATACATCATAGCAGAGTTAATAATCCCTAAGGCTTCCATAAGAAACCATAACATTATCTTTGTAGATCCCAAATTATCCCATTGCGATATTGAAAAACAAGAATAAAACATCCTCCATTTTGAAGATACCTTTAGGCTATTGGGGACCGAGAGTTTGCAGGCTTGCCAAAGGAGATGGCCTGTGTTGAAAATAGCAACAAGAAAATGCTAAAAATAACATTGATATAGATATCATTTCAGGATATATTCCAATTTAATTTGTCCTTGAATTAGAATTAAGAATTAAAATTCGAATTTTGTCTCACCAACTATTTGAAAAATTATTAATTAATTCATCTTGACTTAATTAGTTGGTGAATATCAAACATGAAGCCTTTGTGAAGACATGCAATAGTTATCCCTTTGATTGAGGAAGTTATCCCTTAATTAAGGAGATAAAGATGAGTTTTATTTGAGTTGTAGCTTATTTAACTGAGTTAAGTCTAGTTAAATTAGTTCCAAACAATTTGAGGAACAAATTGTGAGTTCAGTTAGTTAATGCGTGCATGCATGAAACTAGTGTTCTCCAGATAATTGAATATTCTCTCATAAATAACCAATGCATGTTAGTTTAGACAAAGACCCTGTTGAGATTAAAGGCAGGGATAGTGTACTATCAGTTGCCAGAATATTCCCATGTGAGTATCTCTTGCATGCAGAAGGAATTCATTCCCTTGAGGATTGTGCAATTACTACATGGTATAAGAGCAATGTGTGAGGTGAGAATCACACAGGTTGCAGTTGTAGGACCTAGGAGAAATTGCGCAAGGAAATAGGAGGCTTGGAGGACTAAAGGAAGGCATATGTGTTGTCTATTTTTTCTATGAGCAACAGTGAGGGATTGTACTGAGAATTGGATAGCTTGAGCGCTAAAGCTTTGTGTAATCCTGAGATATTTTCTACTTGTATGATAATACATATAGCGAGGTTTTTAGCTGAGGATTTCCCCAGAGTATTCTTCCGTGTTTCATGTGCGATTGAATCTTATTCTCTGTTATATGTGTTTTGTTTGATCTTGCTCAAAATCTATTAAGCTTTCACAAGTTTTATTGTATAAGTAGATTAAGTATTTTTCTTTAGTACTGTTATCACTTAGAATTAAAAGTTTGATGCATATAGTTACATGCCCTAGTTTGATGACAAAGGTCTATGTTTAAGCTGTTTTCATTTTTATTTCTCTCACTTAGGATTCAGAGTTTTAAAGGTTTTTAAGCTTAAATCAGACTCTGCTCCTATTGGATTTCCTCCACTCATCATTATTCCATAGTCATGTCTTGTCTATGCCAAGTCACCTTGTCTTTTAGTGATTCCGCAGCGCAGTCTTATTTGCCCATTTCGCAGCACAATCATAGTCTAGTAGTTTCGTAGCACGTAATGATTAAGCAGTTTCGCAACGCATCAATAAAAAATATAACTAACAGTGCTACAAAATCATGGATTCGTGCATTCCGCAGCGAATCTTTCTTGAAATGTCAAGTCCATAGGTGAGTCAGCATTTCCGTCCACTCATGTCAGTTTGAGTACCTTTTGAAATCATGTCTGAACGTTCATTTGCCGCTACTCCACCAATAGATTTTTGATATGCATGGAAATATCATTCCCAAGAGATTTTACCGTGCATAGTCCTTAATAATGGTCGTGAGTGTTGCATGAGTGACCAGTCATGTTTCGATTTGAATTTCAAGCGACGCTGTTCAAGCGAGCCTGATTACAAGCGAGGCTAAATAAAAAAGAGGAGCTGTATCGCTGTATCATCATCTCAACCGGAGCTGTTAGAATTTGACTGTGAAGATCTCAACGTGAAAATGGAGAGAAAGGAGCACAGGTCCGGCAAATGTCAAAGGAATGAACCTGAAGGCCTGGACATAACCTTGAGAGATGAAGGTGTGAAGAAGGCGTTTAAAGATGCCGGGTGCTGGAGATTTTGTAAAAAGCTACAAGGAGGGCATGCACAGGTAACCAAAGAATTTGCGCTTAATTTCATTGGTTTGAATTCAAAGGTAGCCATGTTAGAGATATCGGTTTCTCCAGAAGCAATAGCTGTTGTAACTGAGATACCAAGAGGACAGGAAGAATGGTTCAAAAATTCTAAATTTGATAGGAATCCTTGTAAGGAGTTCTTAAAAGAGGCATATGTAAATGAGGATTACTCAAAAGCAGTGCCCAGGTACTATCTCAAGGAACATTATGCTCTTCTTCTTACTTGCATACAGAAGTATTTGACCTGTGAAGGAAGGTATAATAAGGTTTATCCTTATCATTTTAAACTGCTCTTGCATTTTACTGGGAAAGTCTCCATAGACATTCCGTTTTATTTATTTCGCAGTCTAAGTAAGATGTTTGATAAGGTGCAGCTGAGGAAAGAGGATTGTGAAACCTCTTTATTTCATCATGGTCTGATTAAGTTGCTGATTTTAGATAGCCTCTGGAAGATAGGCAGAGACTGGAATTCTTTTATCTTCATGGCTGGATTCCAAAGTAAGACTGGTCTTACTCCTCAACCAGCCAGAGAGTTTACAATAGCTGAGCTTCAAAGGGAATCAAGAGCCAAAAAGAAAACCAAGCCACAGCTACCAAAACTAGTGAAACCATTAGTCATTCAAGAACAGCCTCAGCAATCAACAAAGGAGAAGACTCAGGGTGAGAAGACTGTACATGAAGCAAGCAAATCTGAAGCAGTCTCAAGGGTAAGGACAAGAAGTCAAATTAATAAAGAAAAGGGTAAAGCTATAGCTGTCGAAGAGAGCCCTGTGTCTAAGGCAAGCCTGAATGATTTATTACAGGCTATTGAATTAGAGCAGTCCAAACCAATTCAGATTGATTTGACACAGTCACCACAGGTAAATGTTAAGAAAACCAAGGCCTCAAAAAGGCTTAAGTTTGATGAGCTAGCCTAGGAATTTGTTTTTAAACCTAGAATACCTATGACCAGAAATTTCCAGCAGGTACAGGAAGCACTGCCCAGAACAGAGGAAACAGGGGAAGGAACACGACCTCAGCAAAAGAGCAGCAAAAATAAAGTAGCCATCACATCTCAAGGAGATTATGTGGAAGCTATGAAAAGCCAAATAGAAGTAGCTGAAGAAGAGATTAACCAATTGAAGAAAGCCGCTGAAGACCTGAAGGCAGAGCTAAGCCGGTTACCTAATAAATGAATTCACTGTTCAGGAAAGGGTTTTGTTTCAAACTTTTGTTAATTTTGCTTAATCTTAGTGTTTTGAAGATATTTAAATCCCTGCTACACATATGAAACATCAAAGGGAGTTTTTGGCAATAAACGATTGGGTGATATAAGTTCTCGGGTCAAAAAGCAAGCAAGTTGTTTTAAATAAAACAACAGTTTCGTAGCACGCTACGAAACTGCTGTAGGTGATGATTTAAACGCAGAACAAACAGTTTGATATTATGAGCGGGAGTTTTTGAAAAGGAGACACTTGTCCATCACCACAGCCTACAACATATCTAAAACGTGGCCACGTTCCATACCTTGGGTTATTAAAGGCTCAGAAAAGTGTTGTTCATGTTCGAGCAAATAATGGAAAACAGAAGCCGAGAAGCAAGGGACACCTCCCAATACCACGGGGCAGATAAGGATTCAGCGTTCAAAGGCCAATATGGCGTATTTAATATCCAGCTCAGCCAAATCTAAATAGCACCAGGTGTCAAAGGACGAGGAGTAGCCACTATGGCATGGAAAAAGAATTAGGGTCCTAGTTAATTTAGAACTGTTTAAAGTTCCAGTCAGCATTTCGTTTGTATTTAATAGTCAGTTAAATAGTTGATAGGTGTCACTAGAGATGAGGATCGAGTTATTAAAATTCCCCTCATGTTGGAGGAGGAAACTCGAATTAGTTAGAATAAGGATTCTATATATAGATGAGACAGCAATGTAATGAGGGTTGGAAAATTGATAGCAGAAGTACTGTTTTAGCTTATGTAAAAACCATTTTCAGTAATATAAAGCATCTACTTTTCCTCTCAGGATTCATGAAGGATTTGTCATGTTCAGAATATGTGTTTTGTTCTTTCCTTAATGTCTTTTTTCAGTTGCATGGATGCATAATCACTCAGAATTCATTGATTGTGCTCTGACTTCCTGTATGCATGTGTGAACTGTGGTTTTATGTAAGTTGTATTCTGAACGTTTAAATGCTAAGTGCCCTGAATTCTATGCAAAGGTAGTGTCCTTGTTTACTGAAGTATGATTGACTCCATAGGCCCAATGGGAATTTATGAAATATTTGTCCAGCCATTATATTTGTCTATGTTGTTACACCACAAGAGTTAGCCATCTTATCATAAATCAAAATAAATAACCCTTTTGAGAGAGCCCTCTCTGGCGAAAGAGGCTAAGCCTTAGTCAAAAGCTTGGTTTGAAATAGTTACTTAGAGTCAACCTGACCAGCATCCTATCAGGTATCTGATTTTGAGATAACATTTTGGTGTGTCTGTCGGGAGTCTGAAGATTACTCATTCCCGAAAAATTATGTTGTTGAACTTCTGAAGGTAGCAGGAGCTCAGAAAGGTTTTCGAGGATGCATTCTACCTTGGTGACTCCATTCAATCTTAAAGCTAAAAAGGTGGCTTCGAAAGGAAGATACACAAGGAGTAATCCTAAGCCAAACCCACCGAATCCTGTGGATAATCCCAACATTATCTCCAGGAGCTGGCAAAGATTTTCTGATATACCAAGTACTTCAAACATTTCAAAATCTTTGTTTCCTGAATTTTCTAGAAGTCCTGAAGATAAAATTGTTGATGATAAAGTTAAATAAGTATTGTTGAGGTCTGAGAACGAAGAAGAGCTTATTGGAATTATTCTAGATTTACAAAAAAGAGGCATTGATACTTCATCTTTAGTGTCAGAAAAAGATAAGGAAGAGTTTTGGGAGGTTGTTACTTCAGAGTTGTTATTAGAGGAAGAGGACTTAAACTAGCTCAAAGAACTTGATCCTTTTGA
>APFE031465926.1:71025-146661 GCA_000404065.3 Pinus taeda | reverse complement strand
CATTGAGATCAAACCCACCAAGTTGGTAAAGGGTCAAGGCCTAGCCAATTTGTTGACTCAGTCAAATCTGGACTGTATTGATATTAATTTAAGCACAGAAATCTCAGAAATTTCTGAAAATGAAGAAGAGGGTCCAAATAAATGAGAAATTCTTGAACTCAGAATGGTATAAGGATGTAGCATTTGTTTTGCAGCATAATAGAGCTCCTGATAACCTTTCAAAATCCAAAGCTCGGTTTACCAAGTTGAAATCTCTCAAATATTTTGTGTATGACCAAAATTTGTTTTGGAAAGATGCAGAAGGAATATTATTAAAGTGTCTCATTGAAGAAGAAGCCGATAAAGTAATTGATGAGTTTCATAAAGGGGATTGCGGAGGTCATCACTATTGGAAAGCCACTGCAAACAAGGTTTTGAGAGCTGGCTATTTTTGGCCAACTATGTTTAGAGATATTTATAAAAGGATAGCCACATGCCATGAATGTCAAGTGTTTGAAGCAAAGAGAAAGCTCTTGCCAATGCCCTTGGTTCCTATTTATGTTGAAGCACCTTTCTAGCAGTGGGGATTAGATTTTATAGGGGAAATCCATCCTCCCTCATCAGGACAGCATCGCTGGATTCTCATAGCCACTGATTACTTTACAAAATGGATAGAGGAAATACCGATAAGGCAAGCAAATGATTCAGTGATTATTTCTTTCTTAGAAAATAATATATTATCAAGATTTGGTTGCCCAATCAAGATCATTACAGATAATGCTCAAGCTTTCAAGTCCAAAAGAATGATTAATTTTTTTCATCAATATCACATTTCCCTTGGACATTCCACTGCTTATTATCCACAGGGAAATGGTTTAGCTGAGTCTTCAAACAAGAGTCTTGTGAGAATCATTAAGAAGCTGCTGCAAGAAAATAAAAAGGCTTGGCATTTGAAACTGAAATATGCCTTGTGGGCTGACCGGATTTGCACAAAAAGATCCATTGGGACATCACCATATGAGCTTGTGTATGGGACAGAGGCTATATTTCCAACATCTCTCGGAATACCAGTGATGAAGCTGATTCAAGGATTAGAAGAGGAACCAAATGCTATACAGCGAAGGATAAATAAGCTCATAGCTTTCCAGGAGAAAAGAAATGAGGTGTTTGACAGTCATCAACAAAGCCAAAACAGGGTCAAAAGAGCATTTGACAAAAAGATCAAAGAGGTTACATTTCAGATTAATGACAAAGTCCTGAAATGGGAAGCTAGAATTGAGGAGAAGGGTAAACATGGTAAGTTTGAAAATTTGTGGAAAGGGCCATATTAGATTTCTGCTTTCCATGGGAATAACACCTATATTCTGCAGGAGATTGATGGAACACCATATGCTGGAGGACCTGTTAATGGCAGGTTCCTAAAGCATTACAATTGATTAAATCTTGACCAAGTGTCTCACAAACATTGTATATAACCGTTTTACTAGTTTTTCTTGTTGTAAATAAATGACAAGCTGAACAGGAAGCTTAAGCCCGAGGTGAAGGCCCACAAAACTAAAAGGAATGCTTGTCAACTCTATTTATGTTTTCAGAAATTGAACAAGGCACTGGACCTGCGAGTTCTTAGTGTACTACAGGAGCACACTATCCCAAGTGGAGCCACTGTTATCACTTAGAATTAAAAGTTTGATGCATATAGTTACATGCCCTAGTTTGATGACAAAGGTCTATGTTTAAGTTGTTTTCATTTTTATTTCTCTCACTTAGGATTCAGAGTTTTAAAGGTTTTTAAGCTTAAATCAGACTTTTCTCCTATTGGCTTTCCTCCACTCATCATTATTCCATAGTCATGTCTTGTCTATGCCAAGTCACCTTGTCTTTTAGTGATTCTGCAGCGCAGTCTTATTTGCCCATTTCGCAGCGCAATCATAGTCTAGTAGTTTCGCAACGCGTAATGATTAAGCAGTTTCGCAGCGCATCATTAAAAAATATAACTAACAGCACTGCGAAATCATGGATTCGTGCATTCTGTAGCGAATCTTTCCTGAAATGTCAAGTCCATAGGTGAGTCAGCATTTCCGTCCACTCATGTCAGTTTGAGTACCTTTTGAAATCATGTATGAACGTTCATTTGCCGCTACTCCACCAATAGATTTTTGATATACACGGAAATATCATTCCCAAGAGATTTTACCGTGCATAGTCCTTAATAATGGTCGTGAGTGTTGCATGAGTGACCAGTCATGTTTCGATTTGAATTTCAAGCGAGGCTGTTCAAGCGAGCCTGATTACAAGCGAGGCTGAATAAAAAAGAGGAGCTGTATCGTTGTATCATCATCTCAACTGGAGCTGTTAGAATTTGACTGTGAATATCTCAACGTGAAAATGGAGAGAAAGGAGCACAGGTCCGGCAAATGTCAAAGGAATGAACCTGAAGGCCTGGACATAACCTTGAGAGATGAAGGCGTGAAGAAGGCGTTTAAAGATGCCGGGTGCTGGAGATTTTGTAAAAAGCTACAAGGAGGGCATGCACAGGTAACCAAAGAATTTGCGCTTAATTTCACTGGTTTGAATTCAAAGGTAACCATGTTAGAGATATCGGTTTCTCCAGAAGCAATAACTGTTGTAACCGAGATACCAAGAGGACAGGAAGAATGGTTCAAAAATTTTAAATTTGATAGGAATCCTTGTAAGGAGTTCTTAAAAGAGGCATATGTAAATGAGGATTACAAAAAAGCAGTGCCCAGGTACTATCTCAAGGAACATTATGCTCTTCTTCTTACCTGCATACAGAAGTATTTGACCTGTGAAGGAAGGTATAATAAGGTTTATCCTTATCATTTTAAACTGCTCTTGCATTTTACTGGGAAAGTCTCCATAGACATTCCGTTTTATTTATTTCACAGTCTAAGTAAGATGTGTGATAAGGTGCAGCTGAGGAAAGAGGACTGTGAAACCTCTTTATTTCATCATGGTCTGATTAAGTTGTTGATTTTAGATAGCCTCCGGAAGATAGGCAGAGACTGGAATTCTTTTATCTTCATGGCTGGATTCCAAAGTAAGATTGGTCTTACTCCTCAACCAGCCAGAGATTTTACAATAGCTGAGCTTCAAAGGGAAGCAAGAGCCAAAAAGAAAACCAAGCCACAGCTACCAAAACCAGTGAAACCATTAGTCATTCAAGAACAGCCTCAGCAATCAACAAAGGAGAAGACTTAGGGTGAGAAGACTGTACATGAAGCAAGAAAATCTGAAGCAGTCTCAAGGGTAAGGGCAAGAAGTCAAATTAATAAAGAAAAGGGTAAAGCTATAGCTGTCGAAGAGAGCCCTGTGTCTAAGGCAAGCCTGAATGATTTATTACAGGCTATCGAATTAGAGCAGTCCAAACCAATTCAGATTGATTTGACACAGTCACCACAGGTAAATGTTAAGAAAACCAAGGCCTCAAAAAGGCTTAAGTTTGATGAGCCAGCCCAGGAATTTGTTTTTAAACCTAGAAGACCTATGACCAGAAATTTCCACCAGGTACAGGAAGCACTGCCCAGAACAGAGGAAACAGGGGAAGGAACACGACCTAAGAAAAAGAGCAGCAAAAATAAAGCAGTCATCACATCTCAAGGAGATTATGTGGCAGCCATGAAAATCCAAATAGAAGCAGCTGAAGAAGAGATTAACCAATCAAAGAAAGCCGCTGAAGACCTGAAGGCAGAGCTAAGCCGATTACCTAATAAATGAATTCATTGTTCAGGAAAGGGTTTTGTTTCAAACTTTTGTTAATTTTGCTTAATCTTAGTGTTTTGAAGATATTTAAATCCCTGCTACACATATGAAACATCAAAGGGAGTTTTTGGCAATAAACGATTGGGTGATATAAGTTCTCGGGTCAAAAAGCAAGCAAGTTGTTTTAAATAAAACAGCAGTTTCGTAGCGCGCTACGAAACTGCTGTAGGTGATGATTTAAACGCAGAACAGACAGTTTGATATTATGAGCAGGAGTTTTTGAAAAGGATACACTTTTCCATCACCACAACCTACAACATATCTAAAACGTGGCCACGTTCCATACCTTGGGTTATTAAAGGCTCAGAAAAGTGTTGTTCATGTTCGAGCAAATAATGGAAAACAGAAGCCGAGAAGCAAGGGACACCTCCCAATACCACGGGGCAGATAAGGATTTAGCATTCAAAGGCCAATATGGTGTATTTAATATCCAGCTTAGCCAAATCTAAAGAGGACCAGGTGTCAAAGGACGAGGAGTAGCCACTATGGCATGGAAAAAGAATTAGAGTCCTAGTTAATTTAGAACTGTTTAAAGTTCCGGTCAGCATTTCGTTTGTATTTAATAGTCAATTGAATAGTTGATAGGTGTCATTAGAGATAAGGATCGAGTTATTAAAATTCCCCTCATGCTGGAGGAGGAAACTCGAATTAGTTAGAATAAGGATTCTATATATAGCTGAGACAGCAATGTAATGAGGGTTGGAAAATTGATAGCAAAAGTATTGTTTTAGCTTATGTAAAAACCATTTTCAGTAATATAAAGCATCTACTTTTCTTCTCAGGATTCATGAAGGATTTGTCATGTTCAGAATATGTGTTTTGTTCTTTCCTTAATGTCTTTTTTCAGTTGCATGGATGCATAATCACTCAGAATTCACTGATTGTGCTCTGACTTCCTGTATGCATGTGTGAACTGTGGTTTTATGTAAGTTGTATTCTGAACATTTAAATGCTAAGTGCCCTGACTTCTATGCAAAGGTAGTGTCCTTGTTTACTGAAGTATGATTGACTCCATAGGCCCAATGGGAACTTATGAAATGTTTGTCCAGCCATTATATTTGTCTATGTTGTTACACCACAAGAGTTAGCCATCTTATCATAAATCAAAATCAATAACCCTTTTGAGAGAGCCCTCTCACGCTAAAGAGGCTAAGCCTTAGTCAAAATCTTGTTTTGAAATAGTTACTTAGAGTCAACCTGACCAGCAGCCTATCAGGTATCTGATTTTGAGATAACAAGTACATTGCATAATCAGTTTAATCTACAGTGAGAATTTCTACATGGTATCAGAGCAAAGGTGATCAAAGTAGAGAATAGTATACAAAGAAGGGAGAAGTTCAAAGTTTGAAGTTCTTGATTGAAGGTAAAAAATCGATTTCTTATCACATCTCAAATTTCACCAATGGCGTTCAATGGCTTGAGACTCGAGTATTCCTTAGATGGTAGCTCGAATTACATAGCATGGAAGGATCGCATGGAAGAGGTATTAGAAGACAATGGTTTGAAGGAATTCATTGATCAAGAAGTCCCCAAGCCAGTAGTAGCTAATGCCCAAGAATTGGTGGAATGGAAGAAATGCTTGGCAAGAGAGAGGAGGATTCTTCTGGAGGGAGTTTGTGACCATATTGTCTCGAGTATGCACGGGAAGGAGACTCCATTTTCAATGTGGAATACATTGAAGGATCTATATCAGAACAATAGTGACCAGAGGAAGCTGGCGCTGAAGGACAAGCTTTGGAAAATCAAGTGTGAAAAGGGCGACACAATCCCTACATATCTGAACAAGCTCACCAGCTATAGAGATGAGCTTGGAAGTGTAGGAATCACAACAGCCAATGATGACATGGTGAGTCTTGCTGTCCTCGATCTTCCTAAGAGCTGGCATAGCTAACAGGACTCAGTGAATGGAAGAGAGAAACTTCTAGATTGGGAACGACTGTGGTCGGACCTAATGCAGGAGGAGATCAGGAGAAGCACCAAAGATGGTTCTTCATCTAAGCATGATGAGAAGAAAATATAGCCTTAGCAAGTAAGGCACAGGCTTCCCATTCCAAATCGCGTTCTTCCCATGGTGGGAAGAAGATTGACAAACCTAAAGTGAGATGCTTTCATTGTCATGAGGTGGGCCATTATGCAACTAATTGTCCATTGAAGAAATCCAAGAAGTGATCCTCAAAAGGATCATATGGCTAGGCATTGGTCTCATAGTTTCAATTGGATTTTACCCTCACCACATGCATGTTTTCATCGAAGGTGGGTTGTGTTTGGTACCTGGACAGTGGAGCCTCATTGCACATGATCGACGATAAGAGTTTATTCAGTACCTTGGAGGAGAAAGACCTCCAGATGCACATCGAGATGGGCGATGATGGAAAGTACCATGTTTTAGGTGAAGGTAGAGTTGTGTTTCAGACGGAGCATGGAGCTCCTCTCACCCTGATTGATGTAAAGTATGTGCTTGGATTGAAGAAAATATTGGTATCAGTCGCGATGTTGGAAGACAAAGGCTATGATTTAGTCTTCAGTAAACGAAACATGTTCCTGAGACACATAGCCACGGGTCAGACCAAGAGGATTGGGATTCGAGTGAAGAATATTTACAAGATAGAGGTAGATGACTGTGCTACATTGAGTTCCAAAGCAGAATTGGAGCAAAGCCAAGATATTGGCGTGCTATGGCATAGAAGGTTGGGCCACATGCACCATGGAGCCTTGAAGATAATGCAGTATATTTCTACCGGACTTCACAGAGGTAAACTTGAGCAAGTGGACACATGCAAAGGTTGTACCTTGGGTAAGTATGAAAAATCTTCCTTTCATGATCGAGACAGTTGAGCTAAATCTATCTTGGAGTGAGTTCATACAGATGTGTGTGGACCATTCTCGACAGCCTCCACCGCTAAACAAAGGTATTATGTGATTTTTATTGATGATTTTTTTCGTAAATGCTGGATCTATTTCATGCAGAAGAAGGATCAAACCTTCTCAAGGTTTTTTGAGTTCAAAGCCTTGGTTGAGAAAGAATATGGAAAGAAGATCATGGCCTTGTAAAGCGATAATGGTGGAGAGTATTTCTCTCAAGATTTTAAGGACTTCTGTGCTGCAGAAGGAATTAAATGGGAGTTAACGACACCTCATAACCCACAACAGAATGGGGTGGCCAAGAGGAAGAACATAACGATTGTGGGAGTAGCTCAGGAAATGTTGCATGAACAAGGCCTACCACTTGATTTATGGGTTGAGGCATGCAACACAATGGTTTACTTGCAAAATAGAAGCCCACATCGCATACTTGAGATGAAGACACCAGAGGAAGATTTCTCCGGGAAGAGACCAGATGTGGGTCACTTCAGGATATTTGGCTCATTGGGTTATTGCCATGTGACCAAAGATGCTCGAAAGAAGCTAGAGCCGACAACAGATTTGGGGATACTTGTGGGGTACATTGATACTCCCCACAACTATTAGGTGTATTTTCCTACCAATCAGAGGATAGTGGTTCACAGAGATATTAAGTTCAATGAGATGAAGGCCATGCGATTTTCCCTTGAGAGGGAGCTCAAGTTGCAGGCAGAGGAGGAACTTTTGGTTCCTAAGGAAGAGGAGCCTTAGACTGATGCAAAGCAGCCACATGCAAAGGTTCCAGGAGTGGAGACATCCACTCATGCTGAGTCTTCTAGAGAGGGGTGAAAACGCACAAGGGAGGCTGACAGATTATTGATGGATGTGATAGAGAATGTGGGAGAGCCATCTTCTCAGTGCAGACAGAGGAGGTCACCTGAGTGGTACACTGGTTACATGGCCCTTGTTTGGGAATGTGTAGAGACTGAACCATCTTCCTTTGAGGAAGCAGTGCAGCAACCAATTTGGGTTGATTCTTTCGTGGAGGAGTACGACTCCATACTTCAGAACAATGTTTGGGATGTTGTTCCAAGACCAGAGAACAAGTCAGTTGTGAGTTCCTGTTGGATTTACAAGGTAAAGTAAGCTATTGATGGTAGTGTGGAGAAACATAAGGTAAGGTTTGTTGCTCGTGGTTTCTCACAGGTTGAGGGGATCAACTATGATAAGACTTTTTCTCCTATAGCAAGGTACTCATCTGATTGATGCTAACACTAGCAGCACAGATAGGTTGGAAGATTCATCGGATGGATGTGAATACTGCATTCCTCAATGGAAATATTGAGGAAGAGATGTACATAGAGCAGCCAGAAGAATTTGAGAACTTGGATCATGATTCGCATGTGTTCTGACTCAAGAGAGCTTTGTACAGGCTGAAGCAAGCACCTCATGCTTGGTACACCAGGATTGACAACTACTTCACCAGGTTGGGCTTCACAAAGAGTGAAGCGAATGCGAACTTGTACCACATCATGGTGGAAGGTAAGAAGTTGATCATTTTTCTTTATGTTGATGATCTGATATTGACAGATGATGATTAGTTGATCATGTATTGCAAGGATGACCTTGCAAGAGATTTTGAGATGAAAGACATGGGTCTCATGCACTACTTTCTAGGCATGGAAGTGTGGCAGAAGGATGGGGAAGTTTTTGTGTCTCAAGGCAAGTATGCCAATGAGATACTCAGGAGATTCCACATGGAGAAGTGAAAGCCCATTCAGACTCCTCTAGTAGATAACTGGAGGAAGGAGGATGCTACTTCAGGAGAAGTTGTAGAGGCTACTGTGTATTGGCAGCTTGTGGGTTCATTGATGTATTTAGTGAACACACGACCAGATTTGTGCTTTGCGGTGAACCAGCTGAGTCAAGCTATGGTTCATCTTACCAAGTTGTTTTGGAAGGTAGCGAAGCATGTTTTGAGATACCTCAGAGGAAAATATTAGTATGGGTTATGGTACAGATGGACAAAGGGAGTGAAGCTACAAGGCTTCACAAATGCAGATTGGGTAGGGAGTCCATCAGATTGGAAGAGCACATCAAGAGGAATTTTCAACCTTGGTTTAGCTACAGTTTCTTAGTACAGCGGGAAATAGAGGTCATTTGTACTTAGCTCAGCAGAGGCTTAATACATGGCTACAAGTCAGGCAACATGTGAGGCTATTTGGATGTGGAAAATTATAGTTGGTTTGTTTGATCAGAGGATGGATCCAATCGTGATCTATTGTGAAAATCAGAGTTGTATCAAACTCTCTAAGAATCTAGTATTTCATGATAGGTCTAAGCATATCAACATTTAGTATCATCATCTCAGGGACTGTGTGGCAAGGAGGATCATGTTGTTACAGTATATTTCGACTGAGGAGAAAGATGCTGACATTTTAACTAAGGCATTGTTAACTGTGTAAATTCGAGTTCTATAGAGACAAGATCGGTGTGATAGATAATCCATTTCTTGTTGAGAGGGAGTGTTGAAAATAGCAATAAGAAATGTTAAAAATAGAAATTCTAAAAATAAGATTGCTACAAATAGCTTTTCAGGATATATTCCAATTTTAATTTGTCCTTGAATTAAAATTAAGAATTAAAATTCGAATTTAGTCTTACCAGTTGTTTGAAAAATAATTAATTAATTCATCTTGAGTTAATTAGTCGGTGAAAATCAAACATGAAGTCTTTGTGAAGACATGCAACAATTATCCCTTTGATTGAGGAAGTTATCCCTTAATTAAGGAGATAAGGATGAGTTGTATTTGAGTTGTAATTAGTTAGCTCAGTTAACTGATTTAAGTCTAGTTAAATTAGTTCCAGACAGTTTGAGGAACAAATTGTGAGTTCAGTCAGTTAATGCATGCATGCATGCAACTAGTGTTCTCTAGATAATTGAGTATTTTCTCATAAATAACCAATGCATGTCAGTTTAGACAAAGACCTAGTTGATATTAAAGGCATGGATAGTGTACTATCAGTTGCTAGAATATTCCCATGTGAATATTTCTTGCATGCAGAAGGAATTCATTCCTTGAGGATTGTGCAATTACTACATGGTATAAGAGCAGTGTTTGAGGTGATAATCACATAGGTTGCATTTGGAGGACCCAGGAGAAACTGTGCAAGGAAATAGGAGGCTTGGAGAACTGAAGGAAGGCATATGTGTTGTCTGTTCTTTCTATGATAAGCAGTGAGGGATTGTATTGAGAACTGGATAGATTGAGAGCTAAAGCTTTGTGTAATTCTGAGATATTTTCCACTTGCATGATAATACAGATAACGAGGTTTTTAGTTGAGGCTTTCCTTAGAGTATTATTCTGTGCTTCATGTGTGATTGAATATTCTTCTCTATTATATGTGTTCTATTTTATCTTGCTCAAAATTGATTAAGCTTCCATAAGTTTGATTGTAGAAGCAGATTAAGTATTTTTCTTTAGTACATTTCATAATCAGTTTAATCTACAGTGAGAATTTCTACAGCCTGCACTGCCTCACAATCTATAAATTAAGGAATATCACTCCCCTAAAAGGTTAATAAATTCCCCATAGAGAACCCCATTCTACAAAAGAATTGTTCAAAGGTTTAAGATCAATTGGATAGGGCTAAAGCTAAGTCCTCCCTTGCTATTGGAACTACAAGAGATGAATTATCAAGTAGAGGAACAAAGGGAGTGGGCAACCATAGAGGCAAGTGAAATATTCTACTGACAAGAAGGAACACCATCCAAGGTGCCTTGGGATGTTAAAGAGGCCACTAGGGTCATGCATGAGCTACAAATCAGTGAGTAAGTTTCTCACAGAGTGAGAAACACCTTCAGTAGGGGGGTGATGATGGGCAACATCAATAAGTATATTTTAAGGCCCATTTTTCTATCCTCTAGCCTATAAATTCTACTTTTCTAACATTAATTAACACATTTTTGGATATAATATGCTTAGTACAAATACTAAAGGATGTTTGTAATACTTCATGGCCTAATTTGGTTAATGTACATGAAAAAAGAGAACTTTTGAGTGCATATACTATGTAGAGGCACGTTGGAGGCATCTACAGGAGATGTAGGACATTTGTCCCCTACATTTACTCTCCTTCAACTCGATGTGATTGCTAAAATCACTCATCAACAACTCATGATCTACTGGAAGCCAATGAACTCAAGTAATTGTGAGGATATAAGGGAGCTAGATCCACTATTTTCAAGATTTTGGAGGGAAGAATTCCTCTTTCCAAGGATGTTGCCCCTCATTCATCCTTGTATGAATAAACATGCCTAAGGGCTCACTAGGATTCAAATTTTTAGAGAAAGGGATATCTACTAAGAGCCAAGAGATTGAGAATATCATTTTTCCTTTGCATGATGTATTTGAACTTCATTTTATGTTAATGAAAATTTTTCTATTTTATTAGATCTAAGCTTGTTTCAGAGGGCTCATTCCCCTTCAGTTAGGGCCCAACCCAAAGGATCCAATCTCTCTTTCTGTATTTTATTTATGAATTATTTTTAGTAGAAAAATTTCCTTCTTTCTTAGTATAAGTTTACTGGCAAAAAAATGTTATTAGAGAATTGATTACCACCTCTCTTATGGGCAGTGTGGTTGAAGAATCTACAACAACAAGCCAAAACTATGCGGTTTTTTTCCTTTGCAGATTGCGATACTTTAGATCATTGTTTTCTTACATACTCTATTTCTGCATATCTAGGAGTTAAAATCACATTATTCTTCAAGATTCTATGTATGTAGGTTAGATGCATGTTGCAAGATAGATTGAATCTTAATGAAATAAGGTTCAACTAATCCTTTCCTTTTTGGTTTCATAAAATTCAACTCATTATTTCTTATCTAGTTTATTTTGCTACAATTTGATCATTACTTTGACATTCTTTTCAAGTAAAAAAAGGGATTAATTATTGGTCTATAGGTACTACGAGTGGCTTGCAAGTTTGGAACACTCAGCCTAAATCTCTCTTGTCATCATCAACCTCTTCCTTGTCATCTCACATTTCCCTCAAAACTCTACCATAAAAACCACATTTCTGGGTCATTGAAGGACACTGTGAGCATTTTATTTTATGCAAGATGGGCCTAAGAGAGGTGCTAAGCTTGAAAAATGCTTCATATAGCTTTCATAAACCTCCATATACCCTTCCCCACATTCAAAGCACATTTTATGCCCTTAGGATTCTCACAGATCCAATCCTATAGCAAAACAACACAATCTTCTAGCAATCATGTAGCATCCTATAACATTCTTATAAAATCTTGTAGCATTATCCAGACTTCCCCGGATTTGCTCCACATTCTTGATTTTGTCTCTTGGGCTTGAATTATGAACCCCAGGCTCTGAATCTATGATTAGGGAAGGCCAAAGACCAATCTAGACCTACCTTTTCTTTATTGCAAGTACAATTATGCAATTAGGGTTAGAGGAGAGATTTCCAAATTTGAATGGTAATGATGGGTTTCTTATGAAATGAACATGGGCTCTGTCACTAAAGCTATGTTTCTTATAAAACGTTGATAAAAAATGTGATTCATCATTGCAAAGTAGATTAAGCTTGATTATTGAATTCATTGTTTCTTGGGGTTTCAGTTCCAAGCATTGGTGTTGAATAGATTAATTTCCTTTTCAAAACAACTTTCCACCTTCTGCAATTAGATTATTGATTTACATTTATACAAGTACTATAGGGTTTACATTCTGCAAGTAAAATATTATTCTTTATTTCTGCAATCAGTACAATCTTTATATTCCTGCAATTAGAGTTAATATTTACATTTGAATGAGTATCATTTTCTTTTATGCAAGTAGAATAATATTTCCATTTCCGTAGTTAAGTTAGAACTCTCCCTTTTTATGTAATTTCCTTCCTTGAGCTAGTTGAAAGAGTGGTCTATGTATGCCTTGATCTGGTCCATTGCTTGAAGGTGGTATGAGTAGAACTTGACCTACTGTACATATAACACTATCACTGCATAAGTTTGTATGGACCCTGGATTGATAATTAAAGTTGGAAGCCTTGTGTTGATAGTGCTAGACCTGCAACCATTTAGGGGATCACCCCAGTATGAAGTCCCAACTAAACCTCACACCATTTGGTGTTGGAGTCCCATCTGGTATGATGGCCTGGTTGCCATTGTCTTAAGGATCTGCCTCAACTCTTTCTTGTCATCACTTGGGAGTGGTTCACTTTGTATTTGAGAAGTGAGGTTCACATGCTTGGTGAGTGTAAGTGTACTTGTGACAATGGTTCTTTCACTGAGAGGGAAAAAAGGTGAAGATCAGTTCCAAGTTGAAAGGGATCAGTCTCAACTCGGCTAGGAAGACATAACACAAAGGACATACACAACTTATAGTGGAGTAGTCCACTTAGATGTGGCAGTCACAACATACAAGGTAAGATAACATGTACAACACTCACGGATCAGTCTGAGACGAGTGCAGCGGTTTTTACAGCAAGGTTCATGCGAAAGGTCTATCTGGTGTTCGACAGTGTAGTCAACACAAATGGGAAAATATTAACAACATTTACAACACATTTCCATTAATATATTATGCATTACAACAAATGAATCAGTTCAGATGTAGAACACATGGTTAAAGCAACATGCATTACAAGTGTTAATGATCAGTCTTACAACAAATACAATACATGTGTGAAAATGTGTTAGCCTGTTAATAGACTTTCGAATTAAGAGAAAGTTCCAAGACACATCGTTACAAAATACATCACTAACCCCATCAGCAAGGTGTTGGAGCCACTACTTACTCCTCACAGAAAATATTATAGACTCTCTTGGCTATGTGGGAGGAGTTGAGGTAAAAAGTCCTTTCATGTACAAATGAGGGGGGTATTTATAGCCAAGGGTGAAACTAACCCTTGTGGTTGTTCGACTACCATCATGACCATTCAACTTCTATGACTTTTCAACTTGCATGATTCTATGTTCAACAAGTGGGTCTCTTGTAATTCCACGCCACATCACATTGATTGACAAGAAGCCCATAGTAGAGATGTGGGCAACATGAATCATGACTTGACTCGACATGACTTGACATGACAATGTTGGTACCTTCGTGTTGTTGATGGAGTGCATGTTGAGCTATAGTGTTGTTGGGTGATGGATGTCTTCATGGTGTATCATAGCTTCACCTCCACATAGCGAAGTGCGCAGAGTCTTTGATGGTCCTTGTTTTACTTGATGAAGTTCTAGCGTGTTGTTCCTTGCTTTCATGTTTGAAGGCTTGACAGGCTCACTTGTTCGTGAAGGTACATGTTCGATGCATTCATCTGCTTCGCATGATTCGTTCGTTCATCCGTTGGTGAAACTGTCCATCTGCATGTGCTCCCTTCATTCATCCCATTCTTCGTCTTGACATGTTTGTTGGTGTACTTGTACCTACAGTCACTCATGACGAGATGACATCATATCCAAAACCTCTTAGTCTACCATGACATATGATCATTCGAATGCAGGTGACTGAGAGAGGCAGCAGGGTTTTGATGCAGGATGATGGCTCTAGGAAACTGCTGATGAAAACTAAAAAAGAGTCATTGAGGTATGGTGATAGACAACCTGAGTTGATAGTGACATCCTGCAAGGTCTGGCTCGGCTGGGAGGAAAAATTGCACAAATTTTGGGAGGGATAGTCTGGGTTGTAGGAGGGAAAGGCAGCCATGCTCTATGCATTTTTCGGAATGAACAGTCACTAGGGGTTGGACAGACAGATTTGTGCAGTTTTCTAAAGGAATGGGCCGGGCTGCATGAAGGATTAGTAGGCAAGTATTGCGCAATTTTTCTAGGGAATTGCCCAGGAGACTGGTAGCCAGAACTGAGAAATTCCTAAAGGGAACTTACAGTTGGTTGTTGGGTCACTGGCAGTGAGATTTACACAATTCACATAGGTAAATTCTAGTTGGATGTTGGGGTCATTGGAAACTAGAATTGCGCAATTCCCAGAGGGAACTGCCAGTTGGCTGTTGGGGTCACTAGCAGTTGAAACAATGCAATCTCTGGAGGGAACATGCAGTGTGCTGCTGGGAGTTACTGGCTGAGAAAACTGCACTAAGGCTGGAAGGCCGACCTGCTAATCATATTTGCGTAATTTCTGAGCCATGCTTATTGATGGGCAGTGGGAGGCCTACTCATATGCACTGTATAATTTCTAAGATGAATAGTTGATCGACTGTCCAGGTGGCCAGCATGAGTGTTGCTTGAGTTACTTGTGGGTAGCACTGCTTGAAGGAACCAGCTTGGTGCTTCTGCGTAGTTCTGGTTGACAGTTAATCAAGTTGAAAGCAGGGTGATGGTCTAACTGTTAGTGAGGAGTCTGGTCGTTAGAACATCAACAAAAATGACTAAGTGTGTGAATAGTAGAAAGATGCATAGGTGATAATACGAACACGCACTCGCATGACTTAACAACAAAATGACCGAACCATACAGACACACATGTTCAACACGACTGATTAACGGTGCAAGTGACAAGTGCGACACTCGTGATTGATTTTTCATGACCAGGATGACACTTGTGCGATAGTGAATGCAACTCCATGTGTGAGTGCCATAGATGCTTTCTTGGTGAACACAACAAACACGTACGAAGCAAATATTTTGAGGATAACCAGGACACGGTCACAAGCATGACTTAGACATCAACATGTAAAGAATTGAGTGTAATAAACAAGCAAGGTGAATGTAAAGACTCACACGAGTTGATGGTGTGAGCCCGAGTGTGTGCAGTCATCAAGTGAAACTCTTCAAGGGAGGCTCTGAAATTGATTTAGGCCAAAATTTTAGAGGGTGGTTGTAGCCGCTACAACACTTGGTGACACATTGGTAGAACTTCAGTTTCTCTATTTTGGTTTGTTTCTAGCACCAGGCCTTGGTCTTTTAGGGAGTATTGAATCACTGTGTAGGTTACTTTAGTTTTCCCACTTACCCCATGGACATACATAGTTCACCTTTTGCCAAATTAGTAAAACACAATCAAAAGTTTAGCTTAGATCTTATTGTTTTGAATTCGGGAAGGTAATTTAGTTCGCGAGTTGAATAATTTTAGAGTATAAGATTTCATCTTTGGTGTTGTTCCACTGCCAGTGAGCATGGTCAATACCCTGGTGGAGTTGCATGCTTCACCTCTCTACGCAGGAAGCCTTTCTCTTCTTTTGCCTTTGTATTTTTAAAGAGGACTATGCATAGGCAATTATTTATTTTTGGGGCAGAAGATGGATTCTGACTTATTGAGAGCAGAAGAGATAGTTACTTCAGAGAAGCATGTAAGACCTCTGACATAGGTTTCTCATTTAGTTTCTCCCCCTTCTTTATTTCTACTAATTGGATGAGCTTCAACACACAAAGCAGAAGGCTAAGTATAGGCATGGGGTTTCCTAGTGTGGACATAGGTTCACGGTTGGACAAAAGCTTCCCTTATAGATGGTTTGTATTTTCTATCAGGACTTCATTAACTGAAGATTGTAACCAAGCACAGAGAAAATGGACACAAGACTGGCCAAGTTCTGCAGTGTCACAAGTCTCTTCAAATTTCATCCACATACTCTATTCAAAAACCAGAACATAGTAGTTGGAAGCAGTTATTTCCAAAAACAAAAATAGTAATATACCAACATACAAAATGCACGTGAACAGAAAATAGTGAGCATAATAAAACAAAGAAAAAACAAAGATAATAAGCAAAACAAGCCAAATGAAACAACAAGTAATAAGAAGACTATGTACATGGCATGAGCACAGCTCGACCTACTAAAAATAGTGTTTGAGGACTTTGCCTTTGACAGGAAGATTATCAATCCTCCCATCAAGTGATTGCAAATGATAGGTGTTTGAGCCAAGTTTCTTGTGGACCAGTGCTGGTCCACTGGGCTCCACTATAGGAACCTGATGGCATTCCAGAAAACCTTCAAGTGAAGACAACACCACTGTTTTAGGTATTGTGTGCAACACGGACTCGGATGAAGGCACGGGGTAGTTTTTTTTTTTTTTTTTTTTTCAGGAAGGATTCAAGTTTCTGAAGTCAACGAGTAAGCGAATCATCCTAGATTTCTTACGTGCATGATTTGAATTAAAAAACCAAGTATGGTGACGAATGTCACAAGTAATCCAAATACTTCAAATGTTAGTAAATATTTTTGGAAAAAAGAGGACAAACAACATGTAGGTGTTACCTATTCTTTGCTGCAATGGCTTGTCTCCTCCTTTACCTGGAATCTCATGTTGGATTACTTGGGTACAATGGGTACTCAGGTCATCATCTACTCGTGCAGACCCATCTTGATACTATTCGATCAAGTGGTCAACAGTTGGTTTCTGCTGCAGTGTGTAACTTATACCGAGATTGGCCATCTTCGTATCATAGTGGGTTCCTAGGTTGCTTTGTTCGTTCATGGTGTTGGTCTTTCATGTGTTTAGCATGAGTGCTTCAGCATCATAGTTCGTGACTTCGGTCTTCAAAAAACTTGAAATCACGCATGGTTCATTATTTTTGATGGTTAAGATACACTCAATCCTTGAGCCATTATGTGTTCTTGATTAGTTAGGACTCATGGCCCACAACTCATCTATACACGGATTGTTTGGCGTGCTAGTAATACTGCTACTACAGTTGTTGCTACCACTACTACTATTGGAGAAATAAAATGTACAATTTCATTACCATCAATTTGGAAAGGAAGGAGTCATAACTGTGTGTCTGATGAGGTTGGAGTTGGCCATGTAGGATAACACTCCAGTGTATTTTCCAGGAGGTAGTTGCCAAACATGAGTTCTGTGAAGGCCAACGGTTTGTTCTCGCTGTTAAGGGAAGTGACATTATGCTTCATGTACCTCTCAGACTCTAACCATATTTGGTTTCTTTCTCCCTTGGAAGGAAGCCACATGTGAGACCAGTTTGTAGCAAAATATCCATCTAACTTGTTGGACCAATCTCTGATGAGTAGTAGACTGTATGCTTCCGGGATGTCTACAACCACTATGTTGATGCATTGGTAGACTTGACCATCATGAGATAGTCGGATGATGACATCTCATAGTTAACCAATGGCTAGTATCAATGTTCGATCAAGTTGGATGATTCGCACAGATGTTTCAGTCCATCGTGCATTGATATTTTTCGCAATGGAGAGTGGCATGACATTGGCTTCCATGTTGGAATCAACCAGACAGTTGTGAAAATTGCAGTTGAAAATTTGAAAAGATAGTAGGAATGGGGGGAAACTTGACTGTGCTTCTTCCATCAGGAGTGTATTGAGCACGGTGGAAAGTGATCTGGGATGTGTGCTTGATCCCTTGCTGGCAAAGGTTGCTCTTTCTTTTGTTGTCTATCCGAGTGCATGCAATAGGATATCTCGCTGACTCTGGATCTTAGCCAACTCGAATAAATTGATTTTTTCTCGAGTTTTCTTCATGTCATCAACAATGTTGTAGTCCAGAGGTGGTAGACTTACCGAAGTGTCCAGGGTAGAATATATGTTTGTGTTGTCCAACGGAGTGTTTTGCAGTTTGTTGCTCATGGAAGTACTCTTGCCCACCCATGTCTTCCCAGACTTGTCTTGTGTTTTTTTCTTTGGGGTGGCCGGTGGATCAAACTTCCTTATTAGGATTCTGATATTCTCTTGCATTTCTCGAAGTATAGGGGGATCCCCTTTGCTGCTAGGATTGTAATGGTAATTGTATCTTGGGGGATGCTTCTTGGTGTTTTCTTTGACACTGCTTGCGAGCAGTGATATGAGTTCACCACATGCCCATAACTTGATGCTTCAACAGGTGTAATATAGTCGTCATAATCTTTGTCACTTGGTTGATTTTGCATACCTCTCTCTGCATAGAGTGTATGAAAATACCAAGTTTGCGACTCGCTTCCAGTCCAAACAGAAGTTCTCAGGGTGATGTTCTTTGTGGAACAAACAAAACTTAGGATTTGCACACTAATCAACATTGAACATAGAGTTCTGTGCATTTTCTTGACTGGACCAGTTGCTCCCTGATGAGTTTCTTCCCTGTCTCTGTCTAGGTGGATAACTCATTGCAAACATGTATGTTTTCCGTTGTTTAACCCCGAACACTTAAGTTTTTAAGTTCTTGACGAGGTGAGTGAGGGTTTCAATATCATTTTCTTCCTTATATCTATCCTTGCTCTCCATCACCTGGGACTTCCTGCTCGCATCTTTGGAGTCCTTTACTGGTTCATCATCCTTGATGAGTCCAATCACGCACAGGTATTTTCGACAACAATAGCCTCTTCGCAGTTTTCCAAGAGTGTGGGTTTCACAGCTTGTTTGAAAAACTGTGCAATACTGGCCAGTAGTGCAGACGTGTAGTAATCAACATTGATGGAGTCATAAGGTTTGGTGTCTGCTACAGATTTTTTCAATATGTGCGTAAACCTTTGGTTGAAATCTTTTACCTTTTCTTTCCCCTCCATCTTCAGGATACCTAATTCTTTTAGTAACATATTTGGGGTCTTGTCATCAACAAAATTTTCAAGGAACATGTGTTTGAATGAACCCCAGTTCTGTATGGAGTTTGGTGAAAGGCTGTGATACCACACAGCTACGCGACTATCCAAGGTACATGGGAACAATATACAAGCTACATCGCCATGCCATATCACAAGGGTCTGTAGCTATAGGTAGAAGTTTTCCATATGATCTTATGCCTTCACCATGCTATCAGGGTTGAACTTGATGTTCATTCTCTTCATTCGCTTTCGCATCTTGTGCAGAACAACCTGGAGAGCCAATGGTCCTTGAGTAATCAGTTCAAGATTTGGGTTAACCATCTCTTTTTCTTCTTCATCTTCTTCCTCTTTCTTAGAGTCTGATGGTTCCGGATCTGAGTTTTTCGGTTCATTTCTGCCTCCACCTTCTCCACTGCCTTCCCCTCTGCCATCTATATCAGAGTTCGATCCCAAGATCACAAGAGTGTCTTTTTCATCTTCAAGGAATATTAGAGGTTCCTTTCCATTTGCAATAGCTTCCTCTATACCTTCAAGCGTGGCAAGGACTACTTCTTCCACCGATGATACAAAAACTCCCGTGAGAGTGGCTTTTGGCTTCCTAGATGTGTGTGGAAGATGTTGCACACTTGGGATCAGTCTGATTGCTTTCGCGAACTGGTGAGTGGCAGGACAAATGGAGCGAAGGTGTTGATATGAAATCTCGTGTTCAATTATGGGATGTGAGGAGTAACCAACTGCAAAGTCGTGTGAGAGGGAGTGCGAGTGACTTCCTTGCCCAAAGGATTGATGAGTGAGTGTGAGGGGATTTTTAGCCATGTACGACTGGTTGCCCTCCTTCTAGCACCAAAAATGTTGATGGTGCTAGACCCACCAACATTCAGAAGATCACCCAGGTATGAAGTCCCAACTAGACCTCACACCGTTTGGTGTGGGAGTCCCATCCAGTATGATGGCCCGGTTTCCATTTTCTTAAGGATTTGCCTCAAATCTTGCTTGTCGTCACAAGAGATTGGTTCGCTTTATCTTCGAGAAGTGAGGTTCGCGTGCCTGGTGAGTGTAAGTGTACTTGTGCCAATGGTTCTTTCACTATGAGGGGAAAAAGGTGAAGATGAGTTCCAGGTTGAAAGAGATCAATCCCAAATTAGCTAGTAACACACAACACAAAGGACATACACAACTTCTGGTGGAGCAGTCCACTCCGATGCGGCAGTCACAACATACAAGGTGAGATAACACACACAACACTCACGGATCAGTCTGAGACGAGTGCAATGGTTGTTACAACAAGGTTCATGTGAAAGATTTGTCTGATGTCCAACAGAGAAGTCGACAAGGACGGGACAACATTAAAAGCATATACAACACATTTCCTTTAATAGATTATGCATTACAACAAATGAATTAGTTTAGACATAGAACACATGGTTAAATAAACATGCATTAGAAGTGTTAAAGATCATCCTTACAACAAATACAATAAATGTGTGAAAACGTGTTGTCCTGTTGGCAGGCTTTTGAATTAAGAGAAAGTTCCAAGACACATCATTACACCATACATCACTAACCCCATTAGAAGGGCATTGGAGCCATTACTTGCTCCTCAAAGAAAATATTACAGACTCTCTTGACTATGTGGGAGGAGTTAAGGTAAAAATTCCTTTCATGTACAAATGAGGGGGTGTTTATATCCAAGGGTGAAACTAACCCTTGTGGATATTTGACTACCCTCATGACTATTCCACTTCCATGAATTTCTGACTTACATGAATCTATGTTCAACAAGTGGGTCTCTTGGACTTCCACGTTACATCATATTGATTGACAACAAGCCCATAGTAGAGATGTGGGTAACATGACTCATGACTTGACTCGACATGACTTGACATGACAATGCTGAGACATTCGTGCTGTTGCTGGAGTGCATGTTAAGCTACAACGTTGTTGGGTGATGGATTCCTTCATGGTGTATCATAGCTTCACCTCCGCATGGAGAAGTGCTTGGAGCTTTTGATGGTCCTTGGTTTGCTTGATGAAGCTCTAGCATGTTGTCCCTTGCTTTCATATTGGAAGTCTTGACAGGCTCACTTGTTCGCAAAGGTGCATGTTTGTTGTGTTCATCTACTTCGCATGCTTCGTTCATTCGTCCATTGGTGAACTTGTCCATCTGCATGTGCTCCCTTTGTTCATCCCATTCGTCATCTTGACATGTTTTTGGTGTACTTGTACTTGAAGTCACTCATGATGAGACGACATCAAATCCAAAACCTCCTAGTCTACCATGACACATGATCATTCGAATGAAAGTGACCGGGAGAGGCAGCGAGAATGTGATGTAGGATGATGGCTCTAGGAAACTGCTGATGAAAACTGCACAAGAGTCACTGGGGGATGGATACAGACAACTTGAGTCGACAGTGACCACCTTTAAGGTTTGGCCCGGCTTGCAAGAAAAATTGCGCAAATTTTGGGAGGGATAATCTAGGTTGTAGGAGGGCAAGGCATTCATGCTCTGTGCATTTTCCAAAATGAATAGTCAGCAAGGGCTAGAAAACCAGATTTGCGCAATTTTTCGAAGGAACGGGCTAGGTTGCATGAAGGGTCAATAGGTAGGGATTGCATAGTTTTTCTAGGGAACTTCTCGGGAGACTGACAGCCAGAACTGTGCAATTCTGAGAGGGAACTACCACTGGCAGCCAAACTTGCGTAATCCCCAGAGGGAACTTCCAGTTAGCCGCTAGGATCACTGGCAGCCAGACTTGCGTAATTCCCAAAGGGAACTGCCAGTTGGTTGTTGGGGTCACTGGTAGTAGAAACTACACAATTCCTGGAGGGAACATGTAGTCTGTTGTTGGGAAAGCTGTACTAAGGCCAAAAGGTCGGCCTGCTGATAATACATGCATAATTTCTGAGCCGAGATTACTGATGGGCAATGGAAGGCCTCCTCATGAGCATTGCGCAATTTTGATATGAACAACTGATCAACTGTCTGGGTTGCCATCATGGGTGCTTCTTGAGTTTCTTGAGGGCAGCGCTGCTTAAAGGAACTAGCTTGGTGCTTTTGCACTGTTCTAGTTGATAGTCGATTAAGTCAAAAGTAGGGTGATGGTTTGGCTGTCAGTGAGGAGTCTGGTCATCAGAACTTCAACAAAAATGACTAAGTGTGTGAACAATAGAAAGATGCATAGGTGATCATACAAACACACACAAACATGATTTGATGACTTAATGACCGAACCATCCATACACACATGTTCAACACAACTTACCGACAGTACAAGCGACAAGCACAACACTTGTGATTGATCGTTCATGACCAGGACTTGTGTGACAGTGAATGTGACTCCGTGTGTGAGTGCGATAAATGCTTTCATGGTGAACACAGCAAACACATATGAAGCAAATACTTTGAGCATAACTAGGACATCGCAAGCATGACTTAGCCATCAACATGTAGAGAATTGAGTGTAATAAATAAGCAAGGTGAATGTAAAGAGTCACATGAGCTGACAGAGTGAGCCCGAGTGTGTGTAGTCATCAAGTGAAACTCTTCAAGGGAGGCTCTGAAATTAATGCAGGCCAAAATTTTGGAGGTTGGTTGTAGCCACTACAATACCTTGAGAGTCTCAATGTTCTTGTTGTGATACTGAGGCTCATCAGTGCCTATGACAGTACCACTGATGACAACATTCTTTAATTCTCATAAAGGTATTCTTATGCCATGCCTTACACTACACCAAAAACATCTCGTACGTTCGGTATGAGATATTGAATAAACAATGTCATCTGCCACATTAGATTCCAAGTCTCCACAAGCAAGTTCCATAAGAAGAGCCCATACATATGGTTTCTTTTAGCATGTATTCTCTAACCATTATCTTCTTCATAAACTCATTTCCACTTCTTCTACTGCAATTCTAGATTTACTAATAGCCTCGCATCAATATACACGAACAAATCAATATGTTGGAGGAAAAAAGTGTTGTTAATGTCAAAGTTAATGTACGGTTATTTTAGGGAGGTAGAGGTAGTCACGCCAAAGGAATTTGCACACTTGTGGCTGAGGGAAACAACAACATAATTCTCCCATACTTTGAGAATGTTGTGTTGATGGACTTGATCAACGACTTCTTCTCAAACAACAAGTGGGAAGGCATCATGCACCACACCTCTAGCTACATTGATGAGTCATACAACTAGGAAATCCATCCCCTGTTGGATGTAGTAAAATAATTGCATAATATGGATATTGCCATGGAAGGGATCCAAATCCCCACCATAGTTGTGGTTGGAGATCAGTCCAGTGGAAAGCATGCTTGAATCTTTGACTGGGGTTAAGATTCCCATAAGACTAGGTATTTGTACACGATTCCCGCACATTATGCACATCAAAAGCTACAAATAAGAAGCACAAGTTGCGATATCTATTAAATACCATGGCAAGGAAGAGTGAATTGAAAAAGACAAGATAACAAAGAAAAAAATGCTATATAGGCCATAAAACGATTAGGGTTTCATATAAGTGACACTTCGATAATGCTATAGATTTTAAGAGAGGGAGCTTCATATTTAACATTAGTGGACTTGCAGGTATAACCTAGATGCCCATATTAGGATAGTCATCCGATATATATGAAAACATTTCAGAAATCATAAGGCACTACATAATTCATGAGGAAAGCATTATCTTGAATGTCATAACCACATATGTGGATATTTCCACCTATGATTCAATCAGACATTCCAAGTTTATGGATGAGTGCGTCGAACAAACATAGGCCATGGTGATGAAATGTGATTGTCTTCCTAAAGTTCTTTTAGATAAGCTGACCATCTATGATGAGGTCGGAATGATTACTAGTCAAATAATAGCACGAGGTAAGGTTCATGGCTTATAAGCCCACAAACTCTAGTCAGGGATTATAAGGGAACCAATTAGGTTAGGAGGTTTATTATTTTGTGTATTACCGAAGGCCAACAATTATTCCAAGAAATGGGTTTTCAGATGTTACAATGTAGGGATTCCTTTAGTTGTAGGAGGAGAAATTTATTAATTTATTTGTAGTTCTAATGGTTGTTAGAGATGATAAAGAGATATGTGTACAAAGTTCCTATAAAATCTGTAGGATTGAATCCATGAAATGGAAAATTAATAATGGTACAATAATTGACATAACAAAAGTGCTAGAATAGATGATTACAATCTTCGTTTTCATTTGTAAGTACGAAGAAGTTGATTATGCAGGAGTGAGGAGAAATGTGTTTTCTTCACAATCCCCCACAATCAAATTCTCTACCTAAGGGAAAAAACAACTCAGTGCCAACATTGTTGAGTCCAACCATATCTCTTGAGTGGAGATACAATATTCACTAAAAACATTAGGAGTTGGAAATGGAAAGCACCAAAATTTTGCAGGCCACGATGTCCATGATAGCATCTTCCACACATGTTACGCTAAAAATGCGCCTCTGCCACTTCTAGCTTCTCTGTTATCCTTGACTAAATTGACATCCATGTTAGAAAAAGGACGTGGGTAAATGGTTTGTCCAATAGGTGTGTTCGAAAAAATGGAAATCTTGTAGGTTTTTGAAAATCTAAAACCATGTGTCATGACATGCAGCATGTCAAATCATACCTGCCCAGCTAGACTCCTTACAATTGTCACACTCTGTAGAGTTCGCTTGAGTGGTTTCCCATTCCTAGGAATGTTGATGCATGCTTCCTTCAAAGTTCTCATGAGTTTCTTAACATCGGAGGTTCCAACCATCTATCATAGCTCCTGCATCCCAAAACTATTCACTCTCTTTGTAATTCGATTTACTATCTCTCCCCATTGTTCAGGCACACACTATATGACATGAGTCACAACTACCATGTAGAGCGCATCCAACGGTAAAATAGTTGAATTTTATGTGTAATAAGATATGAAATTAAGATTCCCTAGTAGCTACGAGAGGTAACTTTTTTATATTGGAGCTCTTGTTATTAGATACTTCTTCCAAGCCAATGACCAACATTATGTCCTTGGTATTAACTACACAATTACTAAATGATAAATGTGCTAAATGTTTCATTGTTGGTTGTGATAAATGTCTTTATGGTTGTAGTTTCATCTTCCTCTAGCTTGGCTTCCCTTAATTGTGGTGGGGAAGTTCAGCAGTTCATTGTGTGGACCTATGCACATTGAATAGCACACAATACTCTTCTAACAAAGGAGATTGATCAATTATTAATTTAAGAGGTACCAAGTACTATATTGAACAAGCTTTATAATGCCCTGAACATCCTTTCAAACTCTAAGTCTTAAGAGCATGTTTTAAAGAGCAATGACCAATATAGCTTGCATAGGGGTCTTGATCTTAATCTAGAAATGAATCTCATCATCCAGTTACTAACTAAGCGACTGTGTATTGAACGCCATGGCATCACAACCAACACTTGTACAATTTTGAATTGAACTTACGAAACCATAGGCATATCTGATAAATTTCTATTTTTGATAGACCAGGGGATACAACATGCTAAAACGGTGATTTAATTGGATTTTTCCTAAGCGTTTTTATTCCTTGAATTACACTTATGCAAACTTGATGAAAAAAACAAAGACTACTTCTATTTCTCCTAGATAGTTGGAGCACCTAAGAAGGAGTTTAAAGATGGACCAGACCATCCTCCTCAATGGTACTCACATCGCTAAGAAGGGAAAGCTTGGAAGAAGAAACAATCTTCTATCAGTCTTCTCCAAATGGAATAGCTTGATCTAATTTCGTATAGTTATTGAGAGAAATCAGAGGGATTCACACTAATGACGTGGGCATAAAACGTAGATAATAATTGTATTATTGAAAGGTAAGTGGGGAATAGTGGGTGGTCCTACCCTCCCCAGCATTGAATCCAACAATGGTGCATCCATATCTTTGGTTGTACCTATCAGATGCTCATGCTAGGAGAATTTCCTAGTAGGTCAAGTAGAGCCCTTAGTAACCACTCCTGCGCGAAGGAAGGCATGCTCAATTTCATGTTGGATTTTGATTTTGATTCTATGTGGTTATTCGAGGAATGAATATTGTATAGCTGCCTTCACCATGAAACACTATAGAACTGAACATATAGTGCTATGACCTACACTATGTTGGATGAAACTTTGGATGAAGTGTTGGAAACGTGATTGCCCATAGTATTTGGAGATTTGTTCAAACCACCCGCACCCAAATGAAGGACTTGAAATTGTGTAAGTTCATTATTTAAGTTCATTATTGGGTGGATCAATAACATAACAATGTAGTAGCTACTACTTACAAGATTATTTTTATTATTATTTTAAATAAATTGTTAAGCAAACAAATAAATAAAATAAAACAAGGGAAGTTTATTGGGCCAATAAAAAATTAGAAATAAGATTTCTAGAAAATAAAAACAATTATTTTTGAGTTGACAGAAAATAGAAATATTTAGCATTTTCCAAAACTTTGGTTAAAATTGCAAAAATACAACAAAATAAAACATAGTCAATGAACTTTGACCCCGAGGCAATGCGATAGTCCCCCGTGAGGCAGGGACTAATAATTCATAAGGTTTAAATCTTGTTAAGTTTTTACAAATGTGGTAAACAACTAATTAAACTTAACTATGGAGAAAAACTTCATGGTTATATGTGTTTGAATCAAAGGAATCTTGGAAAGGATGGCCTCCCTTAGAAGTCTACTCACTAGGTACAAGCCTTAGAGGAAATTATTGATGAGAATTAGTAAGCAATGGACAAAATCAATATTATTTTCCAAATAAAGTAAGTATTTTGTTGAAAGTTATATTTTCACTTGTTTGATGGGAACTTTGACTCTAAAAAATTGCCATAAGGAGTTTTTCTCTATTTCAAAATCCACTGGATCATCAACATTTTGAAAAAATGAGTAGTCAAGTCAAAACTTTGTCTCTAAGAAAAACAAACTAGCCAAAATAATTGAGTTTGTCATTTTTTTTTAACTCAGTCTATGATTGATGATATAAAATTCATTTTGTTAATATCAAACCCACTTCTTCACCCTTGTGAGTATACCTAGTGAACTAACTGCTAATTAGGTTATTCAACGTCATGAAAAACTCATCATTTTAGCTAATATTTATACCGTGAGCCTATGAAAAGAATACAGACAATTAGTTAATATATGAATGATTTACTTAATTCAAATAACATAAAAAATGATATTTTGATATGTTGGATCATGAAAGTCTCCCAACATTTTAAATATAGATACATGAGTTATAAATGAGTAGTTTATAAGCAACAATATTTGTTATTGTTTTGCAATGCAGAAACAAGCTAAATAAACTAAACTATAGGGAAAAGTTCCATAATTAAGAGTGCTCTTAAAATATGTGACCACCCTAAAAAAAATCTTAATTATTAAGGGAAAATTTTAAAGATAGTTATTAAGAGAAAATTTTAAAGATAATGATTTATGCTATATGCAACATATTAAAACTAACCAAAATACTATAACATTTGTAATTTATTTTTTTTTTCAAAAATATTGAGCACTTTTACGATTGTTTTATATCAATTAAATCTAAATAAATATTTATTAACTAGAAAAAATTCATATATTTCTCACCATTAACCATTTATAAATAAATAATAAGATTCCATTACTTATATCCCATTCTAAAATCCAAATTTTACTTATAAGATATAAACAATCACCTACTCGTAATAAAAATTCAAATTCGTAATCAATATTCTTTATCATTCATTCATAAACAACTCCTGCATAAATATCCTTTATCATTCATCATCATTTATAAATAATATATCATCAAATGATATATATATAATATATATATATATATATAATAATTCTGACTTGAATTTTCACTTTTCACTTATCACACTTTAACCCCCAACATTATTCCTTCTAGGTTATTGTGTACTTTATTTATATTAATACATGGGTATGTTTCCCTTTATCACATCAGTGATCTTGTAAATAGTATTTTAGTAAAATAATTAAGATCAATGTGAATTTTATTAGAAAATTATTTATTATATCAAATATGATAACATGATGTTATATATATAACAGTCTCTGCCACCAGATTTGTTGCGTAGATGTAGCGATCGCATTTTCAGCATTACAGTGGTTTAACAAGCTAAATTAAAATTTGTCGAAGCACTTGTGTGTGTTGGGAAAAATAGAGTCCACTCAATCTCTTGCAATAGGGTGCTAAACTGTCGGGCACTAAGTAGCAAGAAGAAACTAAATTATAAGGTTTCAAACACTCAGTAGTGGGAAGAACATATATTACAAGGCGAATCTCACAACTTAGTAAAGCATCTTTGCCTTACATTATCAGCCTTCTGATGGTGAGTTTGTTGTTACATTTACATACCTAATTTATAAGTTGTCTTCAAGTGAAATGGGACTTTCTGTCTTCTTTTGTTTCTTCTTATTTGGAACCAGTGTCGGGTGCCTTTTCTTTATTTCTTATTTAGTATGCGAAGCGACTTTATGATGAAAAGTGTGTGGTTTGGTGGATTAGCTGGGTTTACAATGCACATCTGTGACTTGGTTTTTACATGGTTGATGTCCATTTTTCTCTGCCAGTTGATTCCTCTGTCAAGATGTAATGAAAAATTTGCCCATCTGCACATCACCCAAACTTGATTAGTAATGAGTGGATAGTATTTTTTAATTCAATTGAAGGGTCAACAGGGGAAATCCCTCATTCTTAAGACTATTTTCCACAAAGCCGACAACAACATCCCTGAACGAGGCATGCCATGGTACTGAAAGGGCCACTATAACGTCCTTCACTACAAGGATGCTCCGGTTCTCCTCAAATCAAATAACGCATACAACCCTGTAAGTGATGTGTAAGGGGAAAAGTTTGTTTGTTTTTTTTTTTCTTGGCAACATTTTTCTTCTGGACTTTCCACATTTTTTGTAATTTACTGACTCGAAGCACCATTTCACGTAGAAGCACCAGAAAAACCACTATAAATATTGGAAGAATTTTTTTTGATACACAGAACATGCCACCTAATGAAAGTAACTATTTCAATAGTGATGCTAAGATTTTCATTTTGGTGTGATAGTGTGAATTTTAAAGTTGTAAATAAGAAGGTTCTTTTTCACAAGTTGAAGCGGAACTTGAAAACTTAAAATCATCTATTTGCATGTCTTGGTTATTTATTTTTATAGATTGAGTACATAAGAAATGTGTGTGAGGTGCTTGAGCTGGAGGATACAATTAAGAATTATGAATATGGTAGAATGGTTAGTCTCTCGCTCCCTCTCTTTGATTTTTTCCTTTCCAAAGTACCTATGTGCATTTAATTTAAGCATAATTATTGTATGCCACAGAAATAAGTGGTTTTCAGAAATTTATACTCTTTAAAAAAACATGAGAAACGAATTTTATTATATATTAAATTAGTTCACAACTCCCTGGCCATACCCATGCTACCAGACTGGCTACTAGCGTATTTCTGCCACTAGCCTATGCCAGTGATGATTTTTTATTGTTCATGCAACTTTTGAAAATTCCAGGATGATAGACTAACAAAATATTCAGGGAAACATATAGGTAGTAAGAGAAACATGAAGTATATATTTTCCATAGTTACAGAACTGAGGAAAAAATTTAAAATATAACTGATGTCACAAAAATGGAAAATTTAGTACTCCTTTGTTAAATTTGCATGAAATGAAAATATCTGTTGTTCCTTGTAGTTGATGCTTACCTATCATTTTCTGAGCCTCTCTTCCTATCATCATTCTCTACTCTATCATCTTGTGCCTGCTGGTGGGAATTGTTGTCCACGGACAACATGGAGCTCCCACGTCTACAGGTAAAAGGAAATTTTAGCTGCATAAACACTAGTACTTTGATATGCTCTCACAAAACTGTTGGTTGAAAAAGTACTTTGATATGTTTTTCTTTAATTATTTCAAATTTCATTTGCAATTCACAAAATATATAAGACACTTGAGCTTCACAATTTTTATCTATTTTGGCATACTTACCGTTTTGCTTGTTTCGTCATGTTTCTAAATGGCATGTTGGCGAATTTTGACCAACAGTATGAGATATTTTAAGATTTTGCGATTTTAACATGCAAAGTGCAGGAACAATTTCGAGCTTTTGAGCATCCTAGAAAACATTTTTTTTGCGAAATATGCAAAAATCGAAATCTTCAAAAATCGAATGAAGTTAGGTTCCTACCAGGTTGCGATAAAGTGTTTGGTCTACGATCTAGCGTTTGCTGGTAATGAAAATGGAGTTTGGCCATGCAATGTGTTTACATAGTGTTTAAACCTGTGTGATCCATGTGTAAACCCTTAGCAACCTTGTAAACATAAAAGTTGTGCTTTTAATTGGTAAACATGAAATCTTTACAAACTAATATCAGCATTAGTTAATTGAAACCAAAATTATATTTATCAATTGACATTTATCGCAATTTTCAGTATCTCTTGCCCCCATATGAGGCCAAATAATACCTCCAAGTTGTGTATTAGTTGAAATAATGGTTGGACGAAATTCACAGGTTGACGAAAATGCGCTTTATAAAATATAAATTGAAAACATTGGGTTAAATTGAATTGACTAACTTTTGTTTATGTGCAGGGAATAATGAAAAACCCAAAAACGATTACAATAGTCCTTGTAGCCTCGAAGGGGCAAGGAGTAATAATATGATAATATAGTGTTCTATACATGTTAGAATGTTAATGTATATATTTTAATTCTAATTATATATATATATATATGAGAGAAGATTTATATTATTAAAATATACACCGAGAATGCATTGAGTACATAAAAGGTAAGATAATTTCCATTTTGTCCATTTTGATTTACATTTCTACCTCCTTATAGACTGTCCAATATGCTCAAAATTTTGAATTCCTTTCTATTAAAACTACAATGTTGAAATGCATATATATACACAAAAAAACAAAACTTAACAACATTTGCAAACTTGCACCTTAGATATTAGTATTAGGATTCTTTACTCTTCCTTGATCTCCCATTCTAAGGTAAGATTGTTGCATTAAGATTAGGTAAGACCTCAGATACTCTACTTATATCATTGTTGGAAGAAAATCAATTTGATTGTCACATATCAATAGATAACTACATGCCCTTAATTGTCTGGTTGATACACGAAAGCTCATCCTCATTTCTTTGCATTGTAGTTCTAGACTCCACCAACAACTACACGAAGAAGATTAAACTAGAGACCAACTAGTTGTGTCTCAATTGAAGGGAGAATATTTCTTCTTGAAGCTGAGTGGTTGTTTCCATCAATTGCTTTAATTCTATACTAGAAGTTTGTGTCACTGTGTCGGTAATTGACTTTTGCAAGTTCTCAAAAATCGATTGTATCACTATAGTCCAAAAAATCGCAATTTTCCAACACAATGGGTGGATGGAAAACAAACCAATGAGTATTATCCTAGATATTGGATAGTGTAACTAATCCTCTACAAATCCTCGATAGACCATATCTCACTTGATTTCCATCATATTTTTATGGGTGCGGTTGATCAAGGTCTTCCTTCCCCACGCATGTCAACCTTACAACACAAATTCACATTATGCCTCGTGAATTCCTTATACCATCACCCATCTTGGATCATAATTATGCTTGCATGTTTCATCCTTCCATTGAGGGCCACATGTTCCTGCCAATTTTTGAATAATTCCCCTTCCATAAACTAAGGTAAGGATTGAAATCTTTTCTCCTAATTAATTCTTAATATTCCTTGTGTTAAAAAGGAACCTACTTTAAGCCAAAGTATCCTCTAAAGAATTATTTTGTCTCAAAATGTGGTGGGTTTTATAAGAATTAAGTTTTTTTTTAGGATTCTCCAAATCTTCTTAAGAATTTCTTTTAGAGTTAAATCTTTTGTTAGAATCTCCTTGATTAAGATATGAATAATCAACTCTAATGTCCAATGATCAAAATTCTTGTGATATGTCTTTCTTGTGCAAGAATTAAACTCTAAAGGAGAACATATAGTTTTGCATGATTATTTGTTCGATGTCTCAATCCCTATGAGAAGGTTATTTCTATAATTTCATTGGAAGATATATGTAATTATAACATGTGTATATGTATGTGTGTGTGTGTATTATACACACAAACACATGATTTCTCTCTCTTTCTCTCTGATATATATATATATATCTATAGATATATATATATATATATATATAGATATATATATATATATATATATATTAGATATATATAATATATATATATATATATATATATATATATATATAATATATAATATATACATATACATATACATATACATATATAGATGAGAGAGAGAGAGAAAGCATGTGTGCGTAATAAATTATCATCACCTCCCATGTTTTACCATTCATACTTAAGAAGTTAGTACCTTTCCAACACCTCATGGATTCCCCACTCCCCTCCCCCACATTTTTTTTAATGAGGGTGGTATTAACTACCAATGATAAAAGTGTTCAATAGCCCCATACTATTCAGTGGCAATATATTTTGTAACCTCTTTGGGTATAAAGACTTAATAGAAAGGGTTGAACCAATGAACCTATAGGCTTAACATTTTCTTTTTCTTCCAAGTGTTACACAAAAATGTTATACATCTCATTCACATTTGGTTGTTGATTGCACCTAGAATGCGACAAATGAAGCCCTTATAGTGAAAAATATGTTTGTGTAAAGTAATAATTAATAAAGGCATCATTGGCTCATTAATCAAGTGTAAAGCCTAAATCAAGATTAATTGATAACTATTATAAGGGAATCAATTTAAAAAAAGTGGCATGTGTTTCATTAAAAATTTGAGGAAATTGTAAAAGACCCATATTGAAATTCAATTTGTCATTAATTATTTGTATTACCAAAAATTGATATAAGTAGCCATTTGTGACTTCCATTGCTTCGAAATTGATCTTGAACCTTATTAATTTACAATAGATTTTGTAAGGTCAAAATATCCCAAAAAAACATGGGAGGGGCTTGAAAAATGCATCCAAAGTTTAGGGCTTACAAAAATATTGTAAATCTAACACGATTCAAGATCATTTTTACAAAGTGGAAAGTCTAGGAAGTGGGAAGTCCTGAATGGCCATCTAGTCTAGATTGGATAGTGAACAAAATGAAAGAACAGAAAATATGGTGGAGAGAAAAAAACAAATATTGTATTGCAAATAGAGTATTTTAGTGAAAACCAAATTGTATTAATGAACCAAATGGAAAAAATAACTAGTAACAATATACATAGCAATATAATATATTAGAACAATGGTATCTTATCTCTAAGAAGAGATGTCATAGTTACACTCATTCATAAAAAGGGCCCATAAATAGAGGATCAAACTACCTTTTAACATAATTCCAAAAACATTAAGAGGAAAAGACCCTAAGATCCAAAAACCCTATCTCGCTAGAGTTTGTATGTTATAGTTATCACCCCAAGAAATTGATGTACCAATTAGGCTATTTCAGGGCCATTAATGGCTATCTTCCTCAAAGATGCGCATTTAGAACAAGGATTTTAGTAGAGGTTGTAGCAATAATTTTTGCACACATTGGGTCATGATGAACTAATATGACAACACAAAATTGAAATTAATACAACATTGTACAAGTACCCAATGACTCATACACACCAAAGTGACAACAACCAATAAAAGGCACAAGTGCTCTACTTGGTCTTGGAGCACTAGTGCTCCAGATTATTCACATTTATGATTCATGAATGATGTGCATCAAAGGGATAACAACCCCACAAAGAGACATTAATCCTCCATATTGATATTAGCACATAGGCTTTGGTACATATGTAATCCACATTAGTATTGCTGCAATGGTACTCCCATTTCATCTATGATTAGACTTCTATTCCCCATGTCCACTAGATTAGTGGTAACAACCTAAAGAAGACAATGATGCTAAAATTTGGTAATGTATATTGGTATAGGAACATTAATCCTCCATGATCAAGGCATACCAAAGAGAAAGCAACCCCAACACGATATTAATGTTTCACTTTGGTATTAGTGCACAAGTGCTCTTCTTTAGTATAGGTGCATATGTCCTCCATAATAAATGTGCATTGGATGGGATATAATGAAGTGGAATCCCTTCCAATCTCGAAGGCTTATAGAAAACCTTACCAGCGAAAGGGTCTAAGTAATCAGGAACTTCACGATTATCCTTTGATATTTACAAAGGAATACCTTCTTCCTCCCATTCCTTAGCTCTCATATTACATGAAATGTTTCTCCTATGCACATGATTGGATGGGATAACATTCTTCAAGGTTAATAGATAATATAGTCCCCACGAAAATACATTATAAAACATGAGTGCACAAGAAGTCAAAGGTCAAATAGTTTTCCCATTGTTAAAACAAGAGAGATCCATAATGTATCTCCCTCCATGGCGTTCATGGGAAGGCCACCTTGTAACCCATTTGTGCATGACATATGCCCACTTATTTAGATGCCACTTTTACTTTAAAATTTGGCCCTTGATCTTAGGTAACATTTCGATATTTATGAAATGTGAAGAAGATAACTGAGATGAAGTTGTTTTGGAGGAATAGCTCCAATAAAATATAATTAGATATTACATTTTTATCACTCCCTATTTTTTATGTCTAGTCCATTTAGATCCATTGAATCTCTCTCCGTCTCTCCTTTCCTGAAAACAATTTTTTTTAGGAAAAATTAATGGCCTTCAACATATCAAAATCCTTAATTATGAGGGAGAGAAAAGCAACTACATAATTTGTAAAACCATATTGAGATGAACTAAAACACACAACATTGATAACTCAATTCATGACCTAAAATATCAAGCACTCTTATTATCACCCCTTATCATATGAGAGCTACTAATGTGATATGATGACTGTTATATATTAGATATTCAAACCAATTCCTACTATGTAGCAAAACCCCGCGTATATATCTCATTGTAATTCATCATCTATAAACAATAATATCCAACCAATACCTATTATTATACCAAAATCCCAAATATATATCACTTATTGTTCATCATCTATAAATAATAATATCTAATCGATACCTAATATATATACACACCTTCTCATTCAAAATCCTTGAATAGTAAGTGTTAATGTCCTATGTCTAGGGATCTTGGTCTTGTTAGTCTTGCTACATGTCTCTTGTAGTGGCTACAACAACCCTCCAAAATTTTGGCCTACACCCAATTTCGGAGCCTCCCTTGAGTGTTTCACTTGATGACTGCACACACTCGAGTTCACTTTGTGAGCTCATTTGAGTCTTCGCACCCACCTTGCTTGTTTATTTGACCCAAGTTTTTGCATGTTGATGTCAATGTCATGCTTGCGACCATGTTTTGGTCATGCTTAAGGTATTTGATTCATGTGTACATGTTGTGTTTGCTATGAAAACATCTGCTACACTCACACAAAGAGTCAAATTCATTGTTGTGCAAGCGTCGTCACGATCGACCAACAATCAATCACAAGTGTCACGCTTGTCACTTACACCTTCAGTTAGTCATGTTGAACATGTGTGTTTGGAAGGTTTGAGTTGTCTCATCATCGGGTCATGTAAGTGTGTGTTTGCAGGATCACATATGCATCTTTCAATCGTTCACACACTTAATCATCTTGCTTAAGTTCTGACGATTAGACTCCCCTCTGATAGTTGGACCATCACCCCACCATCGACTCGATTAACTATCACCCAGAATAGCACAGAAGCACCAAGAAAGTCATTTCAAGCTACACTGCTCGCAAGAAAATAAATCAACCTTCATGCTGGTCAACTAGAGAGTTTGACCCGACAACCACCCCGGGACTCACTCTCCTAAAAAATTGCGTAGAGGCTGCAGACGCTGCCCACTTCGCTAACTATGAAAATTATGCAAACAAGCTAGATAGACACCCAGTGCCCGTCCTTGTCTCCCTTAGAAAATTGTGCAATTTTTCCAGCATAAGCCTCCCAACAATCGACCAACTGCTCACCAAATAAATTGAGCAGTTTTCATGAGCAAGCCCTTTGTTTCCCATTTGTCCACTCAACTCAGAAAATGCACAGAGGTGATTTGCAAGCCAGCCTCTGAGCATTAGCAGAGTTTTTCCCGCCAGTAGCTCCTCGCAGCTGGCTTCTAGTTCCCTCCAAGAATTGCGCAATTTTTGCTACCAAGCTCCAGTAGTTGACTGCTAGTTCCCCTTAATAATTGCGCAATTTTTGCTGCCAGTGCCCCAGCAACTGACTGCCAGTTCCCTTTAGGAATTGCATAGTTTTCGCTGCCAGTGTCCTGGAAGCCAGCTGCTAGTTCCCTTCAAGTATTGCGCAGTTTTGGCTACCAAGTTCCCATTGCCTGCTTGTTCCAGAAATTACATAGATTTTGCTTTCCCAACCTTCTTGTAGCCCATACTCTTCCTCCTAAAAACTGTGCATTTTTGTCCTTTAGCTGAGCTACACCCCACGGACAGTCACTGTCGATTCAGATTTCCTATCTTCATCACCTAGTGACTCTTGCGTAGTTTTCATCAGCAGTGCCCAAAGCCTCCATCTCGCCTCGCAACCTTGTTTCCTCTCCCGATCACCTAGATCCGAAATGATCATGTATCATGGTAGACTAGGAAGTTTTTGGATTTGATGTCATCTCATCATGAGTGACTGTAGGTACAAGTACACAAACACACATGGCACGGCGACAAATGGGATGAACGAAGGGAGCACATGCAGAAGGACAAGTTCACCGACAGATGAACAAACAATTCATGGAAAGAGATATGCTCATGAACAATGATCATGCAAAGAAATGTTCGTGGACATATGGATGAGCAAATATGCAAGATGTGCTCGTGAATGGATAGATGGATGAACATGCAATTTTCGCTAGTAGACGAACTCGTTGAGCTTACCAACATACAAGCGAGGAGTAACATGCAAAAGAAACATCAAGATAACCAACAACCATCGAAGAATATGCATGCTTTGCCATGTGGAGGTGAAGCTGTGACACACCATGAGGACCTTCATCACCTAGCAGCACTACAACTCGACATGCAGACTAGCAGCAACACAAATGTACCAGCACTGTCATGTCGAGTAATCTCATGAGTCATGTTGTCCACATCTCTACTGTGGGCCATACTTTCAATCAATGTAATGTAACGTGGAAGTCCACTTGTTATACAAAGAGTCATGTAAAGTTGAAAAGACATGGAAGTCAAATAGGCATGAGGGCAGTCAAACAACCACAAGGGTCAGTTTCACCCTTGGCTATAAATACCCCCTCATTTTCACATGCAAAGGAATTTTCACCTCAGCTCCTCCCACATAGCCTAAGGGTTTGTAATCTTTTCTTTGAGGAGTAAGCAGTGGCTCTAATGCCCTACCCATGGGGCTATTTATGTATCGTGTAATGATGTGTCTTAGAACTTTCACTTAATTTAGAAGCCTGCAAACATGCCAACACGTTTTTACACATGTATTGTAACTGTTGTAAAACTAATCTTGAACAATTGTAATACATGTTGCTTTAGCCTGTGTTTAACACTTGAACTCATTCACCTATTGTAATACATATCAATTAATGAAAATGTGTTTTATATTTTGTTAACATTATCTTGCCCATGGTGGCTACCTCCCCAGACATCAGACAAACCTTTCACATAAAAATTTCTATAACAACTGTTGCACTCAGGAAAACTCATCTGCTGAGTGTTGTACATGTTATCTTCCCTTGTGTGTTGTGATTGTAGCATCCATGTTGACTGTTCTTCCGGAAGTTGTGCAACCCCTGTTGTGTTGTGTGTTCCTAACCAAGTTGGGGCTTCCTCCAAACAAACTTGGGATTTACTCTCACCCTCTCCATATACAATGAAAGAACCATTGAAACAAGTAACACTAGCAATCAATAGGCACACGAACCTCACTTCTCGAAGACAAAGAAGACCACTCTCATGTGCTGACAAGTAAGAGTTGAGGCAAATATTTAAGATAACGGTAATCGGACCATCATACTGGATGGGACACCCACACCAGATGGTGTGAGGTCTAGTTGGGACTTCATACCAGGGTGATCCCCTAAATGTTGGTGGGTCTAGCACCATTAACTTTTCTGGCACTAGAAGGAGGGACACCAGTTGTATATGGCTAAATGTCCTCTCACACTCATTCATCAACCATATGGTCAAGGCAGTAACTCACAACCCCTTTAACCTACACACAACTCTGTAGTTGGTTACTCCTCACCTCGTAAGATGGAACACGATTCCGTATCATCACCTTCAATTCATCCGTCCCATCATGTGCCAGTTCTTGAGAGTAGTCAGACTAATCCCAAGCATACACCATCTTCCATACGCATCAAGGAAGCCAAAAGCCACTCCCACAGGGGTTGTTGTATCATCAGTGGAAGAAGCAGTTCTTGCCACACTTGAAGGTCTGGCGGAAGCTATTGAAGACGGAGAGGAACCTCCAATTTTTCAACAAGGGTAATGAGATACCCTTGTGATCTTGGGATTAGACTCTGGCACAGGAGGCAGAGGGGTAGGCAGCAGAGGAGGCATAGATGGAGATGAACTAACAAACTCAAAGCTGAAACCGTCAGATTCAAAAAAGAGAAGAGGAGTATGAAGAAGAAGAAGAGATGGATGACCCAAATCTCGAATGGAAGACTTAGGGACCATTGGCTCTCCTGGGTGTCTTGCACAAGATGCGAAAGTGAGCGAAGAGAATGAACATCAAGTTTAACCCTGACACCATGGTGAATGAAGAAGATCATTTGGACAACTTCTACCTGCAACTGCATACCCTTGAGGTATTGTATGACGACGTAGCATGTAGATTGTTTCCATGTGCCTTGGACAGTCGCGCAGCTGCATGGTATCACAACCTTACACCAAAATCCATACAAGACTAGGGTGCATTCAAACACATGTTCCTTGAAAAGTTTGCTAATGAAGAGACCCCAGCCATGCTACTCAAAAAATTGGGAAGCCTAAAGATGGAGGGAAAAGAAAAAGTAAAAGACTTCAATCAGAGGTTTACACGCATATTGAACAAATTTGTAGCGGACACCAAACCTCATGACTCCATCATTGTTGATTACTACACGTCTGCACTGCCGACCAACATTACACAGTTCGTCAAGCGAGCTGTGAAACCAACACTTTTGGAAATCTGCAAAGAAGCTATTGTTGTGGAGAAAGACCTGCACGTGATTGGAGTAATCAAGGATGATGAATCAACAAAGGAATCCAAAGATGCAAGTAGGAAGTCCAAAGCAATGGTGAGTATGGGTATAGACAAGGAAGCAAATGACATTAAAACCCTCACTCGCCTCGTCAAAAACTTGATAGCAGAAGTATTCAAGCTTAAGGAATGAAAAACAGACACATCCACAAGTAGCCATCTACCCAGACAAAGATAGGGAAGCAGCTCATCATGAATTAACTGATTCACTCAAAAAACTATGCACATCTCTATGTTACAACTCTAACAATGCATAGATCTTAAGTTCTGTTCATTCCACGAAGAACATCACCCTAAGAAATCTTGTTTGGATTGGAATCGAGTCGCGAACTCTATATAAAGTCATAATTTCGATGCAAAAAACAGTATGCAGTAGGAGTTGGAAGACACTAATAATGAGGAAGAGGGTGAAACTAATGAAGCATCAAGTTCTGGGCATATGGTGAATGCATACCAGTTCTCGCAAGAAATTCCAAAGACAAACACCAAGAAACAACCCCAAAAGAAAAATGACTGTTATAATCTCAGGAGTAAAGAGGCTCCCCTTACACTTGGGGAAGCACAATAAAATATGAGACTGTTGATGAGAAATGCTGATCCACCGGCCGCCCCAAAGTATAAAACACAAAACAAGTCTTGGAAAACAACAACAGGCAAGAGTACATCTATGAGAAGCAAACTACAGAACACTCCACCAAATAACACGAACATCCATTCTACCCCAGACACCTACGTGAGTCTACCACCTTTGGACTACAACATTGTAGATGAAATGAAGAAAATTCGAGTGAACATCAGTTTGTTAGAGTTAGATAAGATTTAGAGTCAGCAAGACATACTGCTGCATGCATTGGGACAGACAACAATGGACAAAATAACCCCTACTAGCAAGGGACCAAGCACACCTCTCGGATCACTTTCTACTATGCTCAACACACTCTGCATGGAAGAAGAAAACTCAGGTTTCCCTCCATTCCTGTTATCATTTGAAATTTTTAACTGCAATATTCACAACTACTTGGTTGATTCTGCGTAGCAGCCAACGTCATGCCGCTCTCCATTGCGAAAAATTTCAGTGCACAATGGAGAGATACATCCACACGAATCATCCAGCTTGATCGAAGATCGGTACTAGCCATTGGTGAACTATGAAATGTGATCATTTGACTATCTCATGACGGCCGATTCCACCAATGCATCAACATAGTTGTTGTGGATATATTGCAAGCATATAGTCTATTACTCAGCACATACTAGTCTAGCAAGCTATATGGATATTTTGCTACACACTGGTCCCATATGTGGCTTCCATACAAGGGAAAATGCAACCAAATCTGGGTATTGTCCGAGAGGTATATGAAGCACAATTTGCTCCTGTTAATGGCGAGAATGAACCATTGGCCTTTGTAGAACTAATCTTTGGTAACTGCCTCCTCGAAACAACATTGGGGTGTTATCCTGCATGGCCAACTCTAACCCCACCAGACACAAAGTTGGGACTCCTTCTTTGCTCAACTGATGGTAATGAAACATGTATAGTGCATTGTATGAATAGTAGTAGTAGTAGTACTATCACATCAAGGGATCTGTGTACAGACAAGTTGTGGACCATATACTTTGACGGATCAAAGACACACATGGCTCGGGAGTTGGGTGTGTCTTGATTGACCCTTACAACAGGAAGCATCTGGTCTCAAGTCAATTGGAGTTCGAGTGCATGAACAACGTTGATGAGTATGAAGCACTTGTGTTGAGCTTGCAGAAATCCATTAGCCTCAACGTGGTCGTGCTCAAAGTGGTAGGTGATTCAGAGATAGTGGTACGGTAGGTACGTAACACCATTTACTATTTGTCACTGCATCTCAAAAGTTACCAGCAAGTGGTATTGTGACTAATATCTAACTTCCAATAATTTAACATCATTGTTATACCATGTATGCATAATGAAGCTGCCAATGCTCTGGCAAATGCAGCTTTGAGAATGTTACCGATTAGGGATATATTGACTATTGAAATTTTGTACAAGCCATCTATCCCGAACAACATAACTAATTTATGCATGTTCAATGATGATCAACATATACTACATTTCAAGGCCAACGCTGACATCTTCAAAGATGCAATGATAGATGATGATGAGCATGAGCATTCTCTGCAAGAAGAAGCTGGTAAAAAGAAAGGCCACCTTATCACAAAAGGTGTGGAAACATTGGAAAATCTTTATGACTTGCAAGAACGTTTTCAGGGGTCGAAGAATAGTAAGACCCACAGTCCACCATGATGCATGAACTAAACAACCTGAGAACATAACAAGATCCAAAATTCTTCAATCTTGGTACATGTTGCACACAGCAAGAGCGACAAGCCTTTGTCCACTTATTCAAACAATATCAAGATGTGTTCGCATGGACGTATGATGATCTAAAAACTTATGACACGTGGATGATACAACACATCATCCCGATCAAAGAAAGGGTCAAGCCATATCAATAGAAGCTAAGAAAAGTACACCTGTCACTTGAACCCCTCATACAGAAAGAGCTCACCAAGCTATTGGATGCATGGATCATATACAAAGTTCATTATTCCACATGGGTTTCAACTCTTGTTCATGTACGTAAGAAGTCCAGGGGAATGTTCTTGTGTGTCGATTCTGGAATGTAAACTGTGCCTTGGATAAAGACAAATACCTTGTGCCATCTTTGGACCACATTCTACAAACAATATCTCGAGCACAGATGTTTTGTCTTCTTGAATATTTCTCAAGATACAATTAGGTTCTAGTAACAGAGCCTGATAGACTTAAGACTACTTTCCATATTGAGTGGGGTATATTCACTTATAGACAAATTCTGTTTGGGCTTGTAAATGCAGGCGCAACTTTTCAACATGCCATGGACATCGCTTTTCATGGACTCATTGGACAGAGCGTAGTGGTATACCTCAATGATGTTACTATATTCTCAAGAAGATGAGAGGACCACATATGCCATCCGAAGAAAAAATTTGAGCAATGTCAAAGATACAGGATTTCCTTGAATCCCAAAATGAGCATATTCACAGTGTCTAAGGGGAACCTTCTCAGACACAATATTTCCAAAAGTGGGATCAAGATGGATCCAGACTGGTTCTAGACTAATACACAAATTCCTCAACTAACCAACAATAAAGCCATGCAGTCCTTCTTGGGAAAGATAAAATTCCTCCGGAATTTCATCTCGGATTATGAGAAAATATTGAAGCCCATGTAGGACATGATCAAGAAATATGCAGTCTACAACTGGGGCAAGAAGGAAAAGTATGCATTCACCTGGATCAAGCAGGTTATTACAGAAGCACCTGCACTCTACAGCCCAGACTTCAAGAAGGATTTCCTGCTATACATCTTCGCCTATGATAATTTGCTCACTGTAGTACTTACTTAGAAGGATGAGATGAATGATGAACACCCAATCTCCTTCATGAGTGCAAGAATGCATGGAACAGAACTCAAATACCATGGTGTTGACAAGAAAGCTTATGTAGTTTACAAGGTGGTGAAACACTTTATTCCCTACTTGTTGAAGAACCATTGTATAGTCTTCATCCCTCACCCAACAGTCGACATATTTCTTGTACAACAAGAACTGGGTGAACAACATGCAAACTAGATGATTGACTTGCAAGAGTATGATCTTGAAATCAAGCCATTTCACACAATCATGGGACATGAGCTCTATAGACTTGTAGTTGAAGTAGTACACACACCGAAGAGTGAAGAAGACCTCGCCAGCTAGGAGCAGGAAATTGAGATGTATGGTATAAGGTGAGCAACATCCACTGAAGATGGAACCTCTTGGTATGCAGATGTGTGCCAATACCTTGAGCACGACACTGTACCCTCTCACTTTTCCATCAGATTGGTGAGGGCATTGTGCCTCAAAGCCTTAGCATATCAGTCGGTGCATAAAGTGCTTTACAGAAAGCACAATAACATAGTTTTTATCAGGTGTCTGGAGGCACATGAATCAGAGAAGGTACTCAAGATTTGCATGACGAACCTTCTGGGGGTCACTTTGTGGGAAACACCACTATGCATAAAGTTATGCGAGCCAGTTTCTACTGACCCACATTATTCAAGGATGCACATGCTTACACCCATAAGTGCCCGTTCTATCACCGATGTGCCAACAGAACATGAATATTAGCAGCCCCGTTGCACCCTATTGCAATGACCCAATGATTCCAACAGTGGGGCCTCGACATCATTGGGGAAATCTTCCCACATTTGTCAAAGCAACACTGCTACATTGTAGCAACAACTGATTACTTCATGCGGTGGACAGAAGCCGTTCCGATCAAATAAGTGAACAACCAAGAGGTCATCAACTTCCTCCAACAGAACATCATCTCATGCTTTGGTGTTCTAGTATCACTTGTTTTTAATAATGCAACGTACTTTTCGTCTTTGAAACTCTATGATTTTTCATTATAGAATGGTATTGTGCTAAAAAAATCATCTAACTATTACCTACAGGGAAACGGTCATGCAGAATCCACGAATAAAAACCTCATCCACATAATCAAAAAGACCGTTTTCTCTGAGAAGCACAACTAGCATACCGCCCTGATGAATTCATTATTGGCTGACCGTGTAACACCCAAGCCATCTCTGAATACGTCACTATACTTCCTAGTTTATGGTAAAGAAGCCATCCTTCCACCAAATATCTACTTGCCTGCACTTCAGCTTCCCAAAGAATCCCAAGGCAAGCCTTGTCATCTAGTTAAGTGTAGGGTGGATGCTCTCCATAAGCTTTAGGAAGAAAGGATGAAAGAAAAAGAAAAAATCACACTCCACTAGAACAATATCAAGAGATGGTTCGATAAGAAGTCTACAGGGAAAGCTAAATTCGGTGTTGGTGACTTAGTTCTGAAATGGGATAAGTTCCATGAAGAAAAAGGCAAAAATACGAAGTTCCAGTCCCTGTGGATTGGTCCATACATAGTCCATGAGAAACTTGGCCCACAAACGTACCATCTAAAATCACTTGACAGGAGGGTTTACAACCTTCCTGTCAATAGCCAAGATCTTAAGCATTACTTCCAGTAGGCTGGGCCATGTCTCGTGCCATGTACATAGTCTGCTTGCTACTTGTTGTTTTCATCTTGTTAGCCTTGCTTACTATCTTTATTTTTATTTTGTTTGTTTCGCTTACTATTTTTATTTACGTTTGTTTTGTTTGCTTGATACCTTACTATTTTTATTTCTAAAAATAAGTGCTGCCAAATACTACATTCTAGCTTTTGAATAGAGTATGTGGCTGAGATTCGAAGAGACTTGTGACACTACAAAATTTGGCTAGTCTTTTGTCCATCTTCTCTATTTTTGGTTATAACATTCGGTTGATGAAGTGTTGATGGAAAATATGAACCGTGTGCAAGGGAAGTTTTGGTCCAACCTGTTAGTGTTAGTCTCATTAGCCTATCACCTAGATCAAATGTGCTTTTATAATTGCTTGCCAGGACTATCAAAATCAAATTTTTAATGTCACTAGGTTTACACAGTAAAATTTGGTCATTGTTCGGTCAATCTAGAAATGAGGTCAGTCTTTTGAAAATTCACTCATGCTAGTCACCTATCACATTTTCTATGAAGGTGTCATAATAAAAACAAGTTAGTCATCATCATCATTCCATTTAGTTTCAAGTCATCCATTAAGTCGCTAGGGTTTCTAAGGTCCATCATTTTCATGAATAAATATAGTGGTGAAAGGACCATGACAAGCAGCTCTTTGGTATTGATTTATGAGTTATCACACATTCATCATATTTTCATGTTTGAAAAGTTCTAGAAGAACAAGTTCCAGTACTTAGGAAACTGAAAATATAGCTCAGGTTTCAACATTAAAGGTGACTCTATTTTAAAAAGTGAAAAATTTATTTTTCAAAGGTTTGTGGGTCCCATTTCTTTTTAAAAGGAGAAATATTTTTTCCTATATAAACTCAAAAGCCATAAAATTGGTTCATTTACCTCCTATTGACTCTTTAGTATCGGGCTCTCCCACCCAAAAGAGAGAAAAGTCAGTTTCTTAAGCAAAATTGGAAAAAAAACCTTGAGCATAGAGACATGGTGCTACCCATAGAGTGTTGCACAGAGAGACAAGGCATTGTGCACAGAGACACTGCACTGTGCACAACCTAACTGCGTTGCACACGGGGCAGAGTGTCCAGAAAATGCCCGAATTTCTCCCAAATTTGATTTTTAAGACTACAAACTTGATTTCATTACTTTCTAAGCCAAGAAAGAAGTACACCATTATTCTTCCTTCTTTTCTTTTCAAAATCATCTCATGCCAATGATTTTTCAAATTAAGGTTTATAGTGAAATTTCTCATGGGGAATGATAGGTTGATGATGACCATTTTTAATTTTTTGGCTTCTAAACAGGTAAAACATTGCCCTACACCTATATACATGTTTAATAAACTATTTTAACTACTCAATCAACCTCAAAGTAGAATTTTACCTCTCCAAAAGTGAAACCCTAGTTCATCCCTAGGGATTTTTGGGCACTTTCACTATAAACTCTATTTTTCCTTCTCACAAGAAGATAATTCCTCCATTTCTTTTACACTCATTTTCATCAGCTCTCCATAGTCCATTTTCACCTCTTTCAAACCTCCTTTACCATTTTGTCAAACTCCACCTTCACATCTCTTAATTTTCCACTCATACCTCACAATTTTTCTGATTTTCCTATTGCTAGGGTTTTTTTGTCATCATGGAGGCAAAATATTCACCAAAGATGAAGAGACATCACAAGGGAAGGAAAATCCTCAGATATGAGCCATCAAATTGTAGTGAGATCAACTCATATCCCTTTATTAGACAGTGCTTTGAAGATGCACATTGCTTGGATTTCTCAACAGGGTGAGTGAGGTGGGTTTCCATGAGCAGTTGATAGATTGGGTGGCAACTTAGTTGAAGGGTGAAAAATTTGTTATTTCTAGTGTTGAATTCATTTTTTCAGTGGCCTGCATTTCACTTTCTATAGGGCTACCGAACAATGGTGAATATTGGTTCAAGGGAATGAACCTAGATCTTGAATATTATAAACCTTTCTTAAAAACACCATATAGGGAAAACATGATCACACTATGCCTTTTAGATACTTATTGGAGAAATATTCCCCTTTGATGAAGATTATCATGAATTTCTTTACATGTGAAGGAAGATTCTCCAGGTTGTATGCTTATCATTTTCACCTCCTAATGCACTTCACCTCTCAGAAGCCACCAAACATGTGTAACTATCTATTTAAGAGCATTTCCAAAATGTCAGAAAAAATAAAAATGAAGAACAAGGAGCACTACCCAAACCTATTTCATCATAATCTAATCAAGACTATATTCATTCACCAGCTTGCAGATAAAGGTATGACTTGGGAACCCTTTTTGGAAACAACCCTGAAATGGCATGAAGCAAATGTAGCAACTAAAACCTCTAGCATACCACAACAACAAATGGAAGTGGGGTCCTCTAGAAAACCAGTTGATAAAACTCAAGTGCCTAGGTCTGAGGTGACCAAGATTTACAAGAGAGGAAATTCTCATGGTGAGAAAGAGGCCAAGCCTTCTACATCAACAAAGCAGGGATCAACAACACAGGATAAAGACACAGTTGAGCATGCTTTTGAGCTAGTCAATTTAGAGGTAGAGGATTAGACTTCAACCATGCAATATACAATTATAGATAAATAATATCAGATCAAGGAGCTTATAGTCAACATGGTGAGAGCTAGATACATCATTTCATTCCTTGAACAGGAGAATAATCAGCTCAAAGCAAAGAAATTGATCATGGAAAAAGAGAAAACCAAGTTATTACAACAGGTTGGCAAGGGAAAAGAAATCATAGGGTCAAGTGAGACTTAAGGAGAAAAAGGGAAAGGTAAGAGGAAAAGGCCAAGAACAGAGGGCCTAAATAAGGCATTACATGAAGAGGAAGAACACATCCTGTTGAATGAAGACGTAGACCTAGAGGACAAAATTGCTCTTGAGGTCAATCAAGACAAGGAGTATTGGCTAAAAAGGGTGAATGAGCACTTAGAGAAGCTCCTTGAGAAGGAAAAAAAATATAATAAGTTTCTTAGCCATATGGCGTGCCACTACCAAGCTCAGAACATGATCGCCATTGTCAAGGTAAAGCAGCTTGAAAACAAGCTCAAAGAAGCCAAAAAGGACCAAAAAGATGAGGGAAACTTGGATATGCTTGCTGAAGAATCTCTGGATGTTTAACATACATAATTTTACAGCTTCTAGCCAATCTTGAGCAAATTTTGAGCATTTTTCATTTTTTGTGAATTTTGGAGCTAAATTCAGAAAATCAGTAACTCCGGAAGTGCAGCGCCTTGGTGTTGTGCTTTTTCCTCAAGAATCTATTTCAGGAAAAAATTATTTTAGGAAATATCTTGCCATCCTCTAAAAAATAATTTTCTCATATTTTACATTGGTGGCTTATTTTTGGAGAAAAGTGCACAAAAGTGGAAAAAAACTAGCATTCTAGACCCTTTTTTGATAGGTGTTGCGCACTAGGAGCGACCTTGGGAGAATGTATTTCTGAAGGACCTCCCATGGGTAAAATTAAAAAATTCAAACTATTCTGGAAACTAGACTTGAAGGGATAGTTGATTGTTCTCTCAGATTTTCATTTGGACCTCTAGAAGGTACCTCAAAATCAACTCAAAGTTGGTGCTTCGTTTCTACACTTTTCTGTGTTTTAATTTGTAAATTTCACTGTGTAAAATTTCTAGTTTCTAGTTTGACTTAGTCAAAGTCAAACCTCTTTATGTAATGGCACTTTTTTCGAGGCTAGGTGACGTAGGCATGAATAAATGTACATCATAGATTATTTTTGATGTATATTAGGCCTCTTAAAAGAGGCACTCCTAAACAAACTCTCCAAGAAGTGTTTGAGTTTCACCTTCTCACTCTCACGTTGAGATAATCTTGGAGTCAGTTCCTCCACCAAGTAATTAGACTCCTGAAGGTGGGAAAGTGGTCTAAGAGAGTCTATATGTATCATTTCTCTTTGAGATAGAAGGGTTGAGTTTTTTGTGGAGGAGGCTTGCATGTAATCATCTTTTTAGCTAATACAGAGACAATTGCAACTATTTTCAAGGAACTCTAGCCCAGTGAGGTCATGGTGTTTGTTCTTCATTCTATTTGTTTTCTAAAGGTTAAAACATATTTATATACATGATATCTCTTCTTTATATATATTCCTTATAATGAAATATATAGAATTCTTGTTTCTTAAGCTCTGTTTGTCTAGTTTTCATAGTTATGTTTATGTCTTCCTAAGCTAATGAAATCGTGTTTACTTATTCTCATTAGTTTCTTCTACATTTTCTCCTCTATACTATACTGAAAATATTATAAATACATCATGGCTTCTAATATCTAGCTCCTTCTCATATTTTCTCCTACACTCCTACAACCTATACCTATTTGTGGCTCCAAACCCTAAGTCCAGCAAACCCTAAAACCCAAATTTTCACAAACAAATAAACAAATATATATATCTAACCTACAAATCATTTGATTTAAATTCATATCACTGATAAGAGACTTAGCAAGACCTCTCTCATGCTCAATAGGGCTAGCTACTGAGCTGAAGTGGTTTGAGGTTACCCTTCTTGATTTCCTTTTTAACCTAGGAAATTGTAAGGACTAACACAACCATGAACCTGTGTCAACATTGGGAAGCCCCACGCCTATACTTAGCCTTCTGCTCTATGTGTTCAATCTCATCCAGCTAGTAGAAACAGAGAAGGGGAAATCTAAATGAGAAAACCTATGTCAGAGGTCTTACATGCTTCTTTGAAGGAACAACCTCTGCCGCTCTCCATAAGTTTGGATCCCTCTTCTGCCCCACAAATAAATAAATTCCTATTCACAGTCCTCTTGAAAAAATACAAAGGTGAAAGAAGAGAAAGGATTCTAGCGTAGAGAGGTGAAGCATGCAACTCCATCGGGGTACTGACCAGGCTTGCTAGCAATGGAGAAATGCATGTGTTCCTACATGACTCTGCCAGAGTACTGTCTAGGCTTGCTGGTAGTGGAGAAACACTAGAGATGAAAACTTATACTCTAAAAATATTCAACTCACGAACTAAACTACCCTTCCTGAATTTGAAACACTGTGATCTAACTAAACTTTTGATTGTGTTTGACTAAGTTGGCAAAAGGTGAACCATGTATGCCCATGGGGTAAGTGAGGAAGCCGAAGAAACCCATACAATGATTCAATACTCCCCAAAAGACTGAGGCCCTACGTTATCAATGAACCAAAATAGATAAGTTGTAGTTCTACCATTGTGTCACCAAGTGTTGTAGCAACTACAAACACCCTCCAAAATTTTGGCCTGCACCCAATTTCATAGCCTCCCTTGATAGTTTCACTTGATAGCTGCACACACTTGAGTTCACTCCGTGACCTTGTGTGAGTCTTTGCACCCACCTTACTTATTCATTTCACCCAAGATTTTTCATGTTGATGTCAATGTCATGCTTGCGACCATGTTCTGGTCATGATCATGGTACAAAAATCATGTTTTACAAATCCTTGGTTACTGTGAGTCGGTTGGTTGCATTCTAAGTCATAGTTGGTAGGCCACCTAAGGTCTAGAGATAATGTCTACATCAAAAGGAATCATGAAATGATCTTGACACAAATTTGGAGGCTCTTTTCTATTAGTTTAGATGTCATTTGAAAAGGATAAACTAATGACCTCAACAGGGAATAACGGTCGAGAGGACAATCCTTTATTTTCCTAATGCCACGTGTTTTCAAAAAAGCCTTGTGTATCCATGCTGTTCTTTATAAAATCATGTTCAACACTTTAACTCCAAGTCTAGGCAATTCCATGTAATCATTTGCACTTGCCTTCTCATCCCTTATGACTCAGATCTTCATTATCTGCATCAAAAAGATCAGATCAGTTGTTTCATGTTCTGTGAAAGGGAGGCAGGGGTGCTACAAGTTCACACAATGTACAAATTTCCGCATGCTGAAGGTCATTCTTCCCTCATAAGTGAAAATTTAACTCTATCTTTATCCTTCAATTTTCAAAGAACTCTAAAATTGTGTTTAGAAGCCATCATAAGCCATCTAAAGCCTGTAAAAGAGATAAAATTATTGTCACAGCTCTTCCAGAGTACACTGCGTTTTTCTTTGTCTACGTTGTGTTTTTATCCAAGCTTGTTGCGATTCCACACAATGGGTCATATCCCTCTTTTCTCGTTGTCAATTCACCTTTTTGCTATGTGAGCCCTTGTATGCAATTGGCGCCTTAGTCTTAAGACTATAACAAATATTTTTCCCTTAAAATTTATGCTCATAGGTGTTTTAGAGGTCATATTTCTTTAGCACTGTGCTTTTGGCTTGTGTGCTACAACTGTCCCTAGTTTAATTTCTTGCCAACAATTACAAAATTATGAGTTCTATAGGTTTTTCCTAAGAAAGCCCATAGTTGTAATTCTTGGTGTAATTGTTGTGAGTATATCTTAAGACATTGTCACAAGATTTAAAGACCATAACACCTCCATTGTTGGCCAAACAAGTTGTTCATAACCTTAAGTTATTCATTGATGAAAAAGTTTAACTATGTCAACTCTAGAAGACAAAAAACACAAAGGGGGAGCCATTGTATGTTTCAAACCACAGGACATGATAACCATCAATGAAGATCCAACCATTAGGATGGATTTTGAACAAGTAGGGTGTATGACATTCCATGAGAAAATTCAGGGGTATCATTTGCAATTGACAAAGGAATTTGCGAAGGGTTTTTATGGTGTGTAGGTAAAGGTGGGAAGTATGACTTTTCTAATCTCAACTCAATCAATAACTGAGGCCACTGAGATCCCTTTTAGTGGAGAGGAATGGTTCAAAGGAATGGATATTGATTTGGTTGATTTCAAGGATTTTTTCAAGACAAAACACGGAAATACTATGGTTCATATGTTCCAAGGAGTTATTTACAAGATCATCATAACAAACTATTGGAAGTAATTCAAAGGTACTTCACATGTGAGGGGAGATTTAGTAAGGTGTATCACTATCACATTAGGATATTAATGCAGTTTATTGGAAATAAATATTTGAATATTCCCTATTATTTTTTTAGGATTCTATGTAATATGGTTTCTGATCGAGTTCAAACAAAAGAGAGCCAAGTTGAGGCCAGTTTGTTTCATTTATCACTAACTAAATTGCTGGTAATGAAGGAGTTTGAGAAGAAGGAGTAGTCATAGTAGGAGTTCTTAGTTTTTTCAGGATGGGAAATACAATCTTCAAACAATCAAAAGACTAAGAAAAATATTCCTTTTGTTGTGATTAAAGAAGCTTCACCTGCAGCAGTAAGTTTAGTTAAGAACCCTTTGACTAAAATCAAATTGGTTGGTAAGAAAAGTGCTAAGAAGTTTCATTTCTCCCTTGAGGTAGAAAAGGTGGTAAGAGTGCCAAGAACAAGAGGTGCAACCAAAAAGTTAGATGTGGGTCCTCCATCTTCACCCATAAGTTATGGAATGAGATAGCATGTAGAAGGAAGCAAAAATTGATGAAAGGGACTAAAAATTTGGAGAGTTACAAGGTTAGTTGGACAAGGCCCATGTGAAAATTACATACTTGTAGCATGATAATAAGGAGCTTAGGCATAAACTCTCTCAATAAACTATCCAACCTAGAGGAGAAGATCCTTCAAAGGAAACATTGGCACATGTTGCAAAAGGCAAAGGTAAAATGGCCATTGATGTTGAAGAATCCAGTTGAGCATTCAAGGAGACCTAGAACTTGGTCTACTACCAAGGTGGATATGAAAGTAAAGGAGAATGTTCAACCTATGGCTTTTGATGAGCAGAAGGAATTCGAGAAGCTACTGGAACAACTTGAAGGAACACAACTCCAAGTAGATTCACTTGTAGAGAAATATCATAGGGTTAAGTTGGATTTGTATAGAGATGTACAGGATGTTGAACCATTCTTTGACAAGGCTAAATACAAACTGAAGTAGACTTTTCCTTTGCATAGGAAAGTGAAAAAATCATATGTACAAAACTGGGTCCTAAAAAGAAGACTTGGCTTGGTGAAAGAGAAGCTCACTGAAGTCAAGGAATTTTGAAGGAAGAGGAAGAGAGGTAAGTTGGAAATACTTACAAAGGATGGTACAAAGGTAAATATCTAGTAGGAAACCTCAAATCATCATTGAAGCTTTGTTTTTTACTCAAAAGACCAGAAAAGTTTAATTTTGATGAAATTTGCAAAAACGCAACAAGGGGTTCGTTGTGCTTTTTATACAATTTTTTTATTTTATTTTGATGGGATAATGAAGTTGGAAGTTTTATTGTCATGAGGAATTTATATGAAGGTTCCAACCTCCAATCTAATATTTACAACACTTTTTATTAAGAGAGGAGTCTCTATATGTTTAATCTTTGGAGGCGTTGCGAAAGGAGATAATGTTGCTACGAAAGTGGGGAACAGGTCAAAGGGAGGTCTACGACCTTTTAGAATCTTATTCGGGAGGTTCAACACCATAATAGGGGTATTTTAAGGATACCATTTGATTCATATTGATAGACAGGGACCACAACTGTACAAAGCATGGAATCTACCTCGTTTTGTTGCAAAACTGCCTAATGTGCTGTGAGTCTGGAGAATCAGAACTTCTAGTTCAATTTTTGAATTTTTGACTTCTAGAAGTGGTTTATATCATGTAAATACGTGGAAAATTATCTTAGGAGCTGTTTTTAATATTTATTGGTTAATATTGTAACTTAGTGATGTTTTAGGCTTGGATTGATTGTAAGGAAAATTGCTCCTATTTTTTAGTATATGCACTAGTTTTTGGATGTATCTAGTTAAAAGCTAGTTTTGGTCAACAATTTCGACCACCTAGGGTAGGATATTGAATCTTGTATGATGTATAAAGATATCAAAATCATTGTAAGTGGTTATGTTGTTTAATATTAGAGAAAAATATCTTTGTGCATTGTATTTTAAGAACTTTGCAAGTGAATGAATGAAATAAAAGGTGATTTGTAGGGATTCTTGAGTTAGAATTTTGGTGGTTTTGTGATCCTTTAATATTCTAATTTATCTATGTTTTCATCCCTTTAATGTGCATCTTATTGCTTGGAAAACTAAATTTTTAATTCAAAATGCATCTTTAATGATTCTTTGTTTTAGTTTGCCAAGTTATTATGTTTTCAGCTTAAAGCAACATTTTAAATTCATCCATGGTTTGACGCTCTAATGTGTTGTCTTTCAATTTTTCTACATTCACCCCCGACAACAATTTGACCTAAATCCCCTGACCAAAGCTACCTACCATGCCCCTATGTAGAAACCCTCTCTTTTTCATCATCTCACTGGACAAAACACTAATTTGACATGACTCCATTCCCAATGGATCTGTCTCTTTTCTCATCAACAAAAGTTAAAAAAAATAAAACTTTTTTGAGCTTATTACCTAACTTAATATCATATTTTCTGAGTAACCTAAGTGAGAGATCTCTCTCCAAACTAGAAGGGCTAGATTCTGGCCTAAAACATTTATGGTTACCTCTAGAATTCCTTTTTTGGCCTCAAGAAATCACAGAGTGCTAACATTATGGTGACCATACTGGGGAATTCGAAAGCTAAATATTCCCTCGGAAAACCGTTATTTGAAAATATCAAACCTAGTTTAGTTAGGAATTATTAGGCTGAAAGTTTCACCTAAAATTTGTGTCTAAGCCTAGTTGTGATAAGTTTTCTTGGAAATTTGGCTTCTAGAAAGACCCATATAAGATCACATCCAGATCCTGACCCCCCTAAAGTTGTGGGTGATCCTGAGAAGTTGATTAGAAAGAAGAATTTTGAAGAAGGTCAAGTGAGTAACAATCCTTTACTGAGATCTCACACCCTTCTTGAAAGTATTATAACATCTGAGGGCATTGAATTTGATTTTCCATTTGAGCATCGCCTCTTTAGATCCAAATATGAAACCTTTGTTTCCAAGACAATCATTTATGAATCTAGGTTAATACAACATATCCCAACACAAAAACTTGGTATTTCAAAGTTTGAGAAATGCATTTTATGATAGTGTCATAAACTTGAGGACTTGGTCAATGAGTTGCACAAGGATTTTGAAAAATCATCCACATTTCAGCAGATTGCTACTACTTATGTTCCCTCAGTTACTATTCCTTTGATTCCTTCACATTGTTCAACTCCTATTGTATCTGCTTTCTATACTCCTCCCTTTACAACAACACAGCAGATCACAGTTTGACCACCTCTGCTACCCTCATCATTAAGCACATTAGTAAGTACATCTACCTCTCAGACCACAATCATGGTAGCTCATTATGCCCCATTTGTTTTGCAAGCGCCATTGAATGCCATGCCACATAATTATGGACAATGCATACCTTGATTTGATGGCACTAGGACAAATATCACACAATAGCACATAGACAAAATGAATGATTTTATAGACCTTGAAGAAGTAGATGATGAAGATGTGAAACTGAGGCTTTTTTTCGCAAATCTCAGCAGGGGAATTTGGAAAATGGTACATATGTTTGGTAGCAGGCAAGATTTCAAATATTCAACAATTTCATCAACTTTTTCTTTCTCGATGCGAGGTAAAAAAGAATCCTCTTCAAATTTTATCGGAATATGAAAGATTGAAGAGAGCTCCAAGAGAGTTAGTCCAATATTATTTAAACATGTTCAATAATGTTTACAATTCTGTCCTTCCAAAAATAAAGCCTCCACCAAGTTTGGCTTTTCTTTGCTATCTAGATGGATTCAATTCTTACATTTCCTACCAACTAAGAGAAAGAAGACTATCTACCTTGGAGGACATGGAAAAGATTGTAGTCAATGTAGAAGCAAACTTACTGGCCAATAAATCCAAGTTGAAGACTGAAAAAAGGGTAACTATCAAAGAGGAAACTTCAACATCATCAAACATTAAGTTAGATAGTTCAGTGAAAACTGTGGAGAAGATGATGGAGAAAATGACTCTGTCAGATAGGGTTGTTGCAAGAGAGCGACCAGGAGGTCCTCAAATAAGAAATCGAAATTTTAGAAGGAAGTAGATTCAAATCAAGTAGAGGGACCAAAGAAATCCAACAGACCAAGAAAAAATTAGACCTCATTTTCAACAAAATTATGCATAAGAAGAGGAAGAAGAAGAAAAATAGCAAGAATATGATCAGATTAATCTCTTTAGTGAGGGAAAGTAGATAATATTTTATTAACAAAGGAGGAACAAGAGTTTTTATTACCATCACAAAAGGATGGCATGCCTGCAAAGTTTGAAGACTATAAAAAATGTTATCAAAATTCTGTTATGGAATTCCACAAACAATAAAATTTGAGGAATAGGAAAGTCCCAATAAATTCTTCAAAAAAGGTCTAGGTTGATACACCTTTTACTAGTCAGAAAAAGCCTAATCCTCCCACAAAAGTTCCTCAAAAGCAAGATGTAGTTGTTAAGGACGTAGAAAGGAGTTCATCATCTTTTAGTATTGAAAATGAAATATAAAAGATTAAAATTTATGTTCCTTTAGTTGGATTGATGAAGAAGGATGCATATAAAGGTCAAATTTTAAAGGCTTTGATGGTAGGAGAAGTGTTAGATACTTTCAATATAAATGATGATCACTTGTAATTACTTTTTATTCCAAAGGTTGAAGGAGGTTCATAGGAAGGTAATTTGTCACCATTTTATGTCATCCTTAATATTCATGATTTGATATTTCATAATGCCATGTTAGATTCGGGTGCTCCACACAACTTAATGCGTAAATTAATCATGGACAAGCTTGGCTTGGATATAACCATACCATATAGAGACTTGTTTTCTTTTGGCTCTAGCAATGTAAAGTGTTTTTGTTTGATAAAATATTTATGTGTCACTCTTACACAAATTTTGGCCAAGAGTGTGGTTATGGATGTGGTTGTTTTTGACATCCCTCCGAAATATGGCATGTTGTTATCTATGTTTTGGGCTGAAAAATTAAAGGGTTCTTTGCAGTTGGACATGTCATATGCCACTATCATGGTGTTCGGAAAACCAAGAAAGTTGTATATGGAAACTCTCATGAAATATATGGTAAGAAGTTAAGATAAAACAATAATTTATCCTATTTATTCTATGCATTCAGATATGGATTCATTCATCCTATAAAATGATATATGTTTGGAAGAAGAAGTTTAAAACAAGGATAAAAAATTAGAAAAGGGAGAAGGTGTAATGCCAGAGGCTAAAACAGAAAATGATGATGAAGATGAATGTTTTTAGAATATGGATTTTGTTGGGGCAATTAGCAAGGAAGAATATAGAGCTGGTATGTGGATTATGAGCTCAAAATTAGGCTAGTCAAAGACTTATTTTTTCAAACTTGATTTCGAATGTACCAACAATGTTGCCGAATACGAGGCACTGATTTTGGGGCTGCAACTATCGAAAAGGTCACGAGCCAAAAGGATTTTAGTCCATGGAGATTAAGAATTGATCATAAGAAAAATTAAAGGTGAGTATTCAACCAAGTTTCCTAGAATGAAGGCATATCAGAATGTTTTTTTATATTTTTTGCAATGTTTTCCATAATACAATTTATTTGTGATTTTTAGAAAATTAGAATGAAATTGGTGATGCATTGGCCACCTCAGAAAGTACATTGAATATTTCTATTCATCCAAACAATAAGTATGAGATTAAGGTAAAAAACAGGCCAATTGTACCAGACAACATCATATATTGGCAAGTCTTTGATAATGACAAACAACTACACAATTCTCTAAAATTAAAGGGAGAATTTTCAAATCTGCATATTGATGGTGGAAATATTTTTGATAATGGTGAAGAGGTAATTGACATAAATCAGACCAGGGAGAGTCTTGACAAGCATAAGGCAGACCTTGAATTTTTGCAGCTGAAAGATAATATGATCCTAAGAGGCTTATTTCCTTTGGAGGATTTTTTTATTTCAATGATGTAGCTCATAAGCCCAAGATACTACCTGGGAGGCTTTTTTTGACTTCAATTATGTAGCTCATAAGCCCAAGATACTACCTACTAAGGATGAATTGGAGGAATGTAATATAGGGACTGAAGACAAACCAAAAATTGTAAAACTTTGGAAGTCTTTAGCTTCAAAAGAGAAGCAAAAATACATTGATCTAATGAGGGAATTTTTTTATGTCTTTGCATGGGAGTATGAAGACTTGAAGGCCTATGATACGAGCATCATCTAGCACACCATTACTATCAAGGAAGGACATAAACCATTTAAGAAAAATCTAAGAAGGATTGACCTTGTTTTTCTACCCTTAATTGAGAAAGAGGTAAGAAATTTTTTTGATGCAAAGATTATTGTCTCTTTGAGGTTTTCTAAGTGGTTGTCAAATTTAGTTCCAATGAGGAAAAATACCATAGAGATAAGATTATTTGTGGAATTTCAGAACCTTAATAAGGTATCTCTCAAAGACAATTAACCTTTGCCAAAGATGGATAAGATATTGCAGTGGGTAGTTGGTTCTAGTAGGATTTCATTGCTTGATGGCTTCTACGGGTACAATGAGATTTTGGTAGATCTAGAGGATCATGATAAAACAAATTTCACCACACCACAGGGGAAATTTATGTATGTGAATATGCCTTTTGGACAAATGAATGCAGGGGAAACCTTCCAAAGGGAAATGGACGTTGATTTTGCTGATGAGAAAGACATGTTTATTGTTATTTATCTTGATGACATTATTGTGTATTCAAAGTTTCATGAAGATCATTTGCAACATTTGAATATTGTTTTTAAGAAATGCAAGAAGTATGGTATCTCTTTGAACCCAAGGAAGTCCCTTTTTGGAATGGAATAAGGTAAGATACTTGGACACATAATCTCCAAATACAACATCATAATTGACACACGCAGAATTGAAGCAATCTAGAAGATTGATATCCCAAGAAACAAAAAGAAAGTGAAAACTTTTATCGGTAGGATTAATTTTCTAAGGTGGTTCATTCCAAATCTTGCTAAAAGTTTAAGGGCCATCATCAATATGTTGAGAAAAGGCAGTGAGATCAAGTGGACTACTAAAGAAAAGAAGTCATTCAATGAGGTAAAGTCAGCCTTAAGTCATGCTCCTATTTTGGCTAGTCTTGACTACACGAAATATTTCATTATTTTCTCCTTTTCCTTGGAGCACACTATTGTAGCAGTATTGATGCAGAAAAACCAAGAAAGCCATGAGAAACCTATAGGATTTTTCAATAGGGGATTAAGGGATGATTCTTTGAAGTATAACATAATGGAGAAGCAAACTTTTGCACTAGCAAAGGCTTTGAAGGATTTCATGGTTTATATATTTCATTCTCATGTAATTGCTTTTGCTTTGAATGCTATACTAAAAGATATTCTCACTCAATCTGACCCAGAAGGAAAGAGAGGTAAGTGGATAACAATTATTTTGGAATATTATATTGAGATTAAGTCCACTAAAATTATAAAGGGCCAGTGACTAGCTAAAATGATGGATGAATCAAATTTTAATGCATTGGACATCAATTTCATTGCTGCTCAAGACAATGATGAAGAAGTAGTCCAACAAGTATCAAAAAGGTTCATTTCTTCTCCCTGGTACACATATATAATTCATGTTTTGTATGATTTACATGCTCCACATGGTTTGACAAAGAAAAAGGTGAGGTTTCTTAAATTGAAATTTCTTAAATTATGCATTATATACCTGTATTCATATTGGAAAGATGCAGGAGGAATATTGCTGAATTGTTTGTTAGAAGATGAGATAGATAGAATAATGGAGGAGTTTCATAAGGGTGACTATGGAAGGCATATTTTATGGAAAACCACAACAAATAAAATCTTGAGAGCTAGTTTTTACTAGCCTACATTGTTTTCTAATGTGCACAAAAGGGTCTCTAGCTGTCACGAGTGTCAAATATTTAAAGGGAAGAAGAAACTTTTACCTTTACCTTTGAAGCCTATTTCAGTGAAAGTTCTTTTTCAACAGTGGGGATTAAACTTCATTGAGGAAATTAATCTAGTTTCATTAGCTTATCATAAATGGATATTGACGGCTACAAATTATTTCACTAAGTGGATTGAAGCAATTCCAACCAGGCAGGCCACATAATCAGTGATTATTCAATTCATGGAAGGTAACATTCTCTTGATATTTGACTGTCCTCATAAGATTATTACTAATAATGTTTGCATTTAAGTCTAAAAGAATGATTGATTTATGCAATAAATATAACACAGTGATTGGTCACTCCACGACCTATTACCCACAAGGAAATGGTTTGGGAGTGTCTGTTGGCATTATGATACAGGTGTTGTCCTTGATGGTAACTCACTCAGATAACAGTTCACAGTGCAACAGGTTAATATCAAAGGCTTACAGATCAGACTCCAAAGAATGAAGAAAGAGAGTTATATGCAGGTTCTCTTTGTCCAAGTAGTGTATACACGTGGGTTAGCAAAAAAAAAGGAGCGTATAATATATACACGCACTTTCACAAGAGGAAAAGCGCGTACATGTTAGAAAACCAGTTTTTGGTCCGAGGTATTTGGTCCAAGGTATTTTGATCCAAGGTATTTGGTCCGAGGTATTTGGTCCAAGGTATTGACCTTAAGTATTTGGTCCAAGGTATTGGTCCTAAGTAGTTTTGGTATAAGGTATTCAGAAAGACCTAAGAGTATATAAGGAGGAGAAGATCATTAGGCCAGGCGTGCAAGTTGAACATCTTATGAAGTATAAAGGCTATGGGCTTATGGTGCTTTGCTTCATCTGAACTAAGGATGAACCTTAGTGGTTTATGAGGGATAATATCTAATGATGGATCGAGATATTAAGGCTTGAAATGAATTATCATTATATGGTTTGATCATTTATAGTCTAGATCTGAATACTGACACATGTTTTATTCTATAAATGTTATGGTCTGGGTATGACTGAAGTTTGGAATAGCTGCAAAGTTATGAGTTAATATTTACACATATGTACGCTGGTTGGCTTTGATAAAAGTGCGTATAAATGCTGGTTCAACACATCTAAGTAGCATATACATTATGAAATATGATATTTGATGTTGCAGTTGGATCCGGCTGTTGTTGCAGAGTTCTCGATTCTGCTTTGTGTTCTAGTGAATTTGTTTTGATGAGAATATTCTGAATGTTCGGATTGATTGATTGTGATTTTCTTCAGCGATGATGGGCTTTCAACGTTTTAGTTGTTGGTGATTCAGAGATTGATGATTGAGTTTCAGTGGTTGGTTGATGTAGATTTATTTCATAATTGTATCGCAGTGGTAATTGATTTTGAGCTTTAATGTTGTTGATGGGTCCATTATGAAAATTGGATGAAACATGGCCTTCAAATTGTGGTGTTGTGTTCCAGGAGTATCCAGTCTATAAATTATGAAACGTGGTCCCTAGAGGAAGAAAGAAGGTCGTAGTCTTATGTAGCTCAACGCCTACGTACTAGTAAACATTGGTACATGAGCTAGGGGGTTGTAGCTCCCTTCCAAAAGAAGATGGAGAATGAGAGAAGGTTGTAACCTTCTGCAGGTGGGTGCTTGCATACTGGTATGAGTCTGCACTAGTACAAGCTTGTAAATAGGTTTTTCTTATAATAAAAGAAGACAACAACAAGTGGATTTTGTCTCGCATTGGGTTTCCACCTTAAATTTTGGTGCTCATGTGTTTTTCTTATGTGTGATGGTTTGTTCTAATATTACTGCACATGGTTATTTTTTATATGGTTAATGAAGTACTAATGCACTGATTAAAGATCAACATATGATGAATTAACTAAATCATAAGTTTGGTGGATATAAGGTAGTTGCCTTAAATACAGTTGCGTGTACACGTGAGTTACCTTCATTAAAGTAGCGTATATAAATTTAAGTATGAATGGAAAAATATTATTGATTTGAGTAACAGTAATTCACCCCCCTCTCAGTATTATTTCCAACAACTAGTATCATAGCAAGTCCTTCAGAAGAAGCTTGATCGCTTGAAGGAAGATTCATCAAGATGAATAATCACGAAAGCATGGGACCCATCAGACCACCAATATAAGATTTATTTATTGGAAAATAAGAACCACAGCCTATTCACAATCTCTTGGAACAAATATCTGGGAAATTGTGGAAGGATGTTATAACTTCCAATAGCAATTCCTACAGACATGACAAGTAAAAAGAAATATGAAACCAATGCCAAAGATGTCACTATTTTATTGGTAATTTTGTCACAATCAGAGTTTGTCAAAGTCGTGTAGCTCAAATCAGCCAAAGAGATATGGGACAAATCGTTCAGAGCTACGAAGGAGACTCTCAGGTAAAACGTGGTAAAAAAGGAAGTGATTATATTTATTGATTGTTTGTGCATTTAGTTTCCTTTTTTACATCTAAACATTAAAGGAAATGGAAAGAAAAAAATGCATTATTCATTTAGAGGTTTGTGTGTGCTTGTAGGAATAGTATAGGAAAAGTTGCATTAGATGTGCTCTATGCTCTTTGATTCAAGATTATGATTTATTTAACCCTTTTACTTAAGGTTTTCATTGTTCAAATCAAATTAAAATAGTGTTTCTCATCATAGTTGCATTCTAGGAATTTCAAAAACATCACGCGGTGAACCTGAAAGACAAACTCTTAAACACGATCAAGTTAAAAGTTATCTCCATTTACCTAATGGAACATTGTAACTTAACACATAACATTTAGAGGTTCTAGGCTAGAGACGTGTTCCGATGTCTTTAAACATAGCAGTTGCCATTAATTTTTTGCAATACAATCCGAGTGTGATACCTAATTCCACATACGTAAGTATATCGTAGCTCTTCCACATACCTTTGGGTATATAGAGCGGTGTTATAGTATGAAATGTATAAAGAAATGCTCTCACTGTGTGGTTTCGCATTAGACAACATTAACACGGATTGGGCCTCCACGTACTTTTGGGTATATATGGGAGGACTACATTAGGTTGCTATCCATCCATAGCTAACCAAGTCAGCCGCATTGTACACTGTGATACACTGAACACAACATTTAGGGAGATTTCCTGCATGTTTGTTAAGTCCTTGGTTTACTGAGGCAGTATATTACAGTTCACAGTTTCTTCATAATCCTTTTTCCTAGATTACCCTCTTTTTATTTATTTCTTTTTATAATAAAATCAATTAGAAATCATGGAGGAACATCAAACTTTACCCAGTCGTTCATGGAGGATAGTGAGTAAAACACCTTTACCCCCTGAAGCTACACCGAGTCGCCAAATCGGTCTCATTTAACTGAGTCCAGTACATCACAAAATTCTGGTTCTGCATGTGGTTTACCAGAGTCACCTATACTGGTAAGTATTGTGATGCTAGTTACTCCTACAATTATTGGTTCATCTGCTACTGAAATGGAACCTTTACAATTACTTGAGGACACTAAAAGTGAACCTAGTGAAATGGTAACTAGAGTTGTCCAACAAAAAGTTGGTCCTCAACCCAAAGTTGTTCAACAAGAAATTACTTTTGAACTTGAATATGTTCAACTAGAAGTTGATCTTGAACCTATCACAGTTCAACCAGAAGTTACTTCTAAAATAGAAGTTGTTCAAGAAGCTCATCTTGAACCCAGTGTTCTTTTACCAAAACACTTCGATCTTGAAGTTGAACAATCAGAAGTTGTTCCCGTATCAAAAGATGATCGACTGCTTTATCCTTAGACATCTGTAATTGTTGAGACTTCTTCCTTACCACAGAGTCAAACGCCAGAAATATATTATGGATATGACGATGACATCCTTCCACCTGGTTTGATTGCTATTGAAGAGGAATCTGAAGAAGAAACACCTAGAACTCCAACTCGTTTTGGACTAGGGCTTTATATTTGTCCTTATACTCCTCATTTTACTACTCCTTTTAATCCTGTTTACTTTCAAACTCCTGTTGATTCATTAGGATATTTATTGGGTCATTTGACTATGGTTGAACCAACATCCTATAATGTACCATTTGTTACAGCTATGACAGAATCTACTATCACAACTTCTTCAATGTTTACCACAACACTTGAGTCACATCTGTATGGTGTTCCATCCATCCCATCGGGTTACCAATCATTATTTGGAACTCACTCTGGTGTTGCTTATAGTCCATGGTCTCACCCATGTCATCCACAGGAATTTTAATTGGTTCCTCACTTATGGGTATTGAACAGATTGATCCATCAAGTGAATATCAAGCTGGTCCATCTGATTACCATCCAATGTATCCAATTTACATTGGATTACCTCCATATGGAGAACAATATGCCCAATATTTTTATCATCCATTTTCTAGGGGGAAATCATATAGTAGTATATCGTCGTCTTTAGGTCAGCTTGAAATGATTGTTTCTTAGTGGCAGCCTATAATGCCCTTTCAACCAAGGCTTGTGTATACATCAAAACAAATGCAATCTGTTTCATTCATACCTACTACGCCTATCATTACAAATTTACCATAGTCACAAGCTTCGTTGATTGTATCTCAATCTTTGCAAGATGATCCTTCAACCTCTGACCCTCAAATTTCAGGTCCACAGACTCAAACTTCTCAAGTCATTTTACAACAACTGTTTGTGCTTAGAATCCAATAATCTCAGGCCAGTTTACCATTAACTGGAATGACTCAGACTTATATTGGTTTAATTTATTCACAACCTGGTCAAATTTACGTTGGTGGGCAAGAACCGTTACATCAACAACCGTGGTAACCACAATATCAACAACAACAATTCCAACAATACCAAAATTATCTTGGACTTGGTGAACAAGCCTATATTGGTTTTGGTCAACAACAAGTTTACCTGGGTCCTGGTCAACAAGCCTATGTTGGGTTTGGTCAACAACAAATTTATCTTGGTGCCCAACAACCCCCTTTTACTGGATTTTCTCAACAAGCCTAGCCCTATCAAGGTTACCAGCGATAGATTCCTTATTCTGGTATGCAAAGGCCTATTGCCCAGGAAATTCCATCTTACCCTGGTTACACTCAACCCGACCTAAACTGACAGTTCCCTTTCGTCATAACACTTGAATTACTAGATTTAAATCGACTTACCAATGATCCAATTCTTTATGCACCTAGGTGGCTGGTGATTCCTCACAAATTGCCTTCTGATATTCCTAAGTTCAATGGAAAACCTGGAGAAGATCCTTCCAAACACGTTATGAATTTCCATTTATGGCGTTCATCCAACTCCCTGAATGATGATTCAATTAGACTACGTCTTTTCTAGTGAACACTTATTGGTTCGGCTACAAAGTGGTATATTGAATTACCATGAGCTTCATTTGACAACTTCACATCCTTAGCCACTACATTTCTAACCCACTTCTAGTTACCCATCAGATATGAAACCAGAATGAAACTGTTGACCAACTTTAAACATACTACTACTACTCGCATTTCTGATCATATTCATGAGTGGCGTCGTCGTCATCGAATGATCAAAACTTTTTGTTCCTGATTAGATTTTAGCTGAGTGGTTTATCAAATCCTTGTTGCCACCTATCACTAAGGATGTGGCTAAAAGAGGAGTTGTCACTGAAGAGCAAGTAATTTCTCATGCCCAATACATAGACTTGATTTACACCCAGTATGGCATGCTATATGACAAAATTCCAAATGCACCTAGACTAGCTTTTACTATTCCACCACCTCCATCTAGTAAGGACTCTAACATTGGTGATGATGTGATTGGTTTTTCAAGCACCCAAATAGAAAGTAGACCATCTGGTCAAACACTTTCCATTTCAAATAAAACTTCTAGTGCACCTAATAATACACTTGATTCCAAAATAAATTTCATGTCATCTGACAAAGGTAAAAATGAAAAGAAACCTGGAAGCAAGAAAAAGAGGAAGGATAAAAAGAAACAAAATCCTCCCCCTCAAGAGAAATCATCTAATTCCTCTTCTCTGGCTAGGAAACCTCATTACCATGTTTAATTTATAAGGAGGACCACTTTATGTGAGATTGTTTGGACTGCTTTGAAGTCTCAAAACTTCTTAAGACTTCTAGTGCATCTGCTGTGTTGATAGACCCTTTTCCAAATCTAGAGACTCATTTGGTTGCTACATATCATGCTTCCACTTCACAAGTGCTTATGCTATCTGCAACTAAGCCTAAAACTAATGTTTTGGTGACTACATGAAGTAAATATTATGGTAATCCATTTTCGTTGTTGAATAACCAGGCTACATATCAACCCAATGCTTCAACTTCAACTTCGTCTAATTGCATTCCACCACCTATTGCACCAGAGTTAACAATAAAAATGCCTAAGGGAGTTGTGCATAAATCTACATTCAACCCTCGAGCTCGAGCAGCATAAAGTTATAACATAGTAGAAGATTTGGCTTAGTCACCTTCTGCTATATCGACACTTGAGGTGCTTCAAAATTGTCCCTCTCAAAAGCAGGCTTTATTGTCAACAATTGGTGGAATAGATCCAACGGATTCCAATCTCATGGTTTTTAACCATGTGGGTTATACGCCATAATTACCACCACAGTTAGCATTCTTGATGCAAGTAAAGACTTTGAATAAAATAATTCATCGAACTATTATTGACGTGGGTGCATCTACTTGTATCATGTCAATGAATTTCTAGAAAACACTTGGCTCACAGCCTTTATCACGATTAGCTACAATGTTAAAAGCTTTTGATGGTCGCACTTATACACCTTGTGGAATTTTAAGTAACCCACAGATAGAGCTAGGGGGAAACTGTAGCTGTTGAAGTTGAGGTTGTTGATGGACCCCTTGATTACAACATTTTACTGGGAAGACTGTGGGTTTATGCTATGGTTGATGTGGTTTCAACATACTTTCGTATGATCGCTTTCCCTCATAAAGGCAGAATCACAGTAATTGATCAACTCAGTTTTTTTGCCTCTAGTTCACACGCAATTGGAAGCGTTCCATTAGTTCACGGACCCCTAATATCTCTTCAGAACATTGAAGTAGGTCTCTTCAAATATTCTTCCCTAATGGGTACCTTTTCGCTACCGTCACCATCACAAATGGCGGAAGTTGCAAAAGTTGAGACTTGTAATATGATATCTTCCACTTCATCTGATTCATGGAAGATTTCCAATAATTCTAAAGTTGATATGTGTAATGAAACCATGTTGCTAAGCCCCATTGAGCTTGCATAGCAATCAATCTTTTTGGCTTGTGCGGAAAATCCAAATCCATCATCACCAATTGTATGGGTTGATCGTTCATTAGAATATGGTACTTCCTACTTCCTCTAATCCATTTTCATGTACATTTTCTACTGATGAAGGAATCATCCAATCAATGATGACAAAAGAAGAATCGTGGGCAGATTATCATCATCGATCACATCTTCTAGATCATGTAGAAGATATTACAAATGAACGAAATCACCCTTCAATCATTGATTTCCTTTGGAATTTTGTATTCATAGACATAGTCAATTCTGAACAAAACTTATCAAATATCAAAGAAACCATTTCTATCAATATTTTGACCAAACCCAGAATTTTAGAAAACATCCATGTTGGAAAATCTTGTTCTCCATCAGAACTTGAAACTTATCGCGCTCCTTTTCGTGAATTTCGTGATATATTTGCCTGGTCATATGAGGAAATGCTAGGTATTGATTATAGTATAGTTGAACATGAGATTAAAATGTATCCTGATGTCAAATCAGTACGACAACACCTCCATCTTGTTCATCCGAAGAAGGCTACTGCCATAAAAGCAGAAATTGAAAAACTATGGTATGTTGGTTTCATATACCCTATTATTGTCCAAAAGAAAACTATCCCACTCCCTTTATTGACTACATAATCGATGATTGTGTCGGATGTGAAATATTTTCATTTATGGGTGGCTTTTCTGGTTATAATCAGATCAATATTTGCCAAGAAGACCAATATAAAATGGAATCTATTTATCTCTGGGGCACATTCACTTATAGGAAACTCCCTTTTGGTTTGAATAACATTGGGGAAACTTTTCATAGGGAAATGAATTATTCCTTCCATGACATCAAACGCATTGTTCAACCCTATCTAGATGATTTACCTGCTCATTCAACTAAATGGGTTTATCACTTGCAACATTTGAGAGCCATCTTTTTATGGTGTTGATGCTACAAAATTCAACTCAATCCACATAAATGTGTGTTTTGTGTTGGTTCTAGTCATTTTCTTGGTTTCATAGTGTCTGAAGAAGGGATTCGACTTGCCTCTTTAAAGGTTAAGGCAATTGTTGATCTGCCTCCACCTTCCAATTTACTATAGTTATAGAAACTCCAAGGGAAGGCTAACTTTCTAAGGAGATTCATTCCCAACTATGCCAAAATGGCTAAATGATTTACTCATCTTTTGAAAAAGGGAATTCCCTTTCATTGGGATTAGGTTGCACAAGCTTCCTTTGATGCTCTCAAAGATACCTTGATCCGAGCATCATTAATGTATTCCCCTAATTATCAAAACGACTATTTCCTGTATCTTTCCATTGCAGATACAACCATTGCTATGGTTTTAGTCCAAGAAGAAGACGGGGTTGAACATCCGATCTATTATTTGAGTTGCAATCTCAATTATACAGAATTTAAATACTCTTATGTCGAAAAGCTAGCTTTGGCTACTATTCAAGCTGTACAAAAATTTCACGACTATATCCTGCTCCAAAAGACCACTGTTATTTCAGATTGCAACCCTATGACATATATCTTGTCACGTTAATTGCTGGGGGGGAAATATTTGAAATGGATCATCATTTTCTAGGAATTTGATTTGGAATTCATAAAATCCAAGTGTTAGACTCCGTCTTCTCAAATCCTCTATCAAAATCCAATTCAGACAAGCCAGAAGGGAGCTTCGATAGGTTTCCATTTCAGGATTGTCATCGTCAAAGTACTCAAAGGTATTTCTTCTTCAAAACTCAGTTTTGAAGAAGAAATTTTCAAGTTTGTTTTCTGTAAATACGCTGCCATGCTACGAGTGTACTTCTGAGAGATCGAAAGGTTTACCATGTATCGTGATTGAGATGCCAAAGTTAAAGACTTGTTGCATTGACGACTTGTGTTGAAAGTGGGGAATTACCTGCTGACACTAAATTTCCCCTCACAACTGTGAAAAGATTGACAGCTGTTATGAAGAAAAAATTGAAGGGAGTTTCTAGAGACGTAGAATATACCAGTAGTATCTCATTTCAAACTGCAGCCAGCCTGAGGCATAAGTTGGTGCCAGAAAACATAAAGAGTGCATTTGATGTTTCATTGGATGTCAAAGGCCACAAAGAAATATCAGAACAACTTTCTCCCATGGTAATAGCAGAGAAATTGGCTTCCAAACTAGAAACATATGGACTTTCTGGTTTCTTTGTACAAGCGTGCAATGGCCATCTCAATTTCATGTCTGTCAGTGTATCAAAGGATTTGATGCAGAGTTTTCGTTGTGAAACTTTTCCCCTTATGGAATGTGATCTACCATCTCCAACGAAAACTGGAGGTAATTGTAAAAGAGACAAGGATTTTGATGATAATAAAAGTTTTCAGCATCATGAAAAACATAAGCTGGAGATTCGTATGAAAAGATCAACATTTGATCCTGAAGAGTTTGCCTTGTACAAGAAGTATCAAATAAGGGTGCATAACGATAGACCGGAGGAAGTGCGGGAGAGTTCTTACAACAGATTTCTTGTGGAAACTCCACTTATTTTTGTTCCACCAGGGAATGACAACTCAGCTCCTCCTTGTGGCTTCAGCTCATTTCACCAGCAGTACTTGATTGATGGTAGATTGATTGTTGTCGGTGTGGTTGATATATTATCTAAATGTCTTTCAAATAAGTACATGTTTTGGGATCCTGATTTGGTGTTTTTATCACTTGGGAAGTATTCAGCTCTAGAGGAAATAAAATGGGTGCAAGCAGCACAAAAGCACTGCCCTACTCTTCAGTACTACTATCTTGGTTACTACATTCAGTCTTGTCTGAAAATGAGATACAAGGCAACATATAATCCTTTGGAACTTCTATGTGTTGTGCATTACTAGTGGACTCCTTTCCAGCTTGCAAAGCTGGTGCTTGATAAAGCAGCATACCTTTGTCTCTGTGATGTTTGTGACCATGCAGAACCAATTTTAAGCCCTGCCACTGATGAAATGCATGATTCCTATGGGCAAGATGATCATGAAATGGAGGATAATCTGGAATTCCGTGATGGAAAGTTACATGAATTTCAAAGCTCAGGTAGCAGTGACCATTTCATGGGTGTTGAGAATGGCGTCGAAGCACCCACTGTGGATTTTGATACTGAAGATATTGGTGGGGTTTTAATTCAATAGAATGGTCTACGGTTTTGATTTAAGGACTTGAAGGCTTTTGGTATTATGGGTCGACAGAGGTTTGATTTGTTAACCGGACACTTGCAAAAGTATATTAAAGTAGTTGGCACAGAACTTTCTGAACGTATTGCTTACTATCTGGGTTGAGTGCACAATGTATCTCTAGCAGTGTTCATTGTAATATTATGTTGCATATACTATTTGTCTCTTTCTATTGTAGGATATACTTCAATTGGAAGCATTCATGATACAGTACCAAATGGGTTTCTATGTATTAATAATTTATCTGGTGATAAAGAAAAATTCAGACCTGCCTATCTACTAGCTGATGGAATGTTGGAAAGAGCAGGAAAAATGAAAAGGATGTTATTCAAAAGTAGTGATACTATGGTGGCTGTGAACAATGGCCTGACTTCTGAGAATAGCATATTGGTAGCATCAATTATTGCTGTGGGGGATGAACTTCTGCGAGGGGCAGTGAATGATCAACTCGAACCTTGTTTAAGCAGAAAACTTCATTCCATAGGCTGGGCAGTCACTCATCAGGCAGTAATTTCTAATGATATTGATACTATTTATGAAACAGTTGAACAAAAGATTCAAGTTAGTGACATGGTGTTTATCTTTGGCAGCGTTGGACCCATTCATTCAGATGTTTCGTTGGCTAGAGCTACGAAAGCCTTTGGTGTGCGCTTGGCTCCTGATGAAGAATTTGAGGATTATCTGAGACAGTTCATAAGAGAAGAGTGCTCTGGTTTTCAGAATGAGATGGTTTGGCTACCTGAGGGAGATTTGTTCAGTAAACCATATAATTCCAAAAATACTCGTAAATATTCCCTCAAATTTGTGCATGAAAATTTTATTACTTCAAGGTGTGCGACACATCAGAGGCGCACGACGCACTCAGCCACAACACCAAATAATTTTATCTTTGCATCCGATTTCGAGCCAAAACGCCACGATCAACTTGCAAATGTGTTTTTAAAGGGGAATCAGAGTTTTCGTCAAATGCCTGTGGTTTTCAATCCCCAGTGAATAAATTTACAAGAAAATTATCTAAATGGCTTTTGCATATTTAGTCTCAGAAAAATGCACTGGTTTGAGCATTATTGGCAAAATAAATGTATGTGACAATTGTCTTCCCTAAAGTGTACCTTTTCACTTCCATCACCATCACAAATGGAGGAAGTTGCAAAAGTCGAGACTCGTAATATGATATCTTCCACTTCATCTGATTCATGGAATATTTGCAATAATTCTGAAGTTGATATGCGTAATGAAACCATGTCGCTAAGCCCCATTGAGCTTGCATAGCAATCAATCTTTTTGGCTTGTGCGTGAAATCCAAATCCATCATCACCCATTGTATGGGTTGATCGTTCGTTAGAATATGGTACTTCCTACTTCCTTTGATCCATTTTCATCTACATTTTCTACTGATGAAGGAATCGTCCAATCAATGATGGCAGAAGAAGAACCATGGGCAGATTATCATCATCGATCCCATCTTCCAGATCACATAGAATATATTACAAATGAACTAAATCACCCTTCAATCATTGATTTCCTTTTGAATTTTGTATTCATAGACATAGTCAATTCCGAACAAAACTTATCAAATAGTAAATAAACCATTTCTATCAATATTTTGACCAAACATGGAATCATAGAAAACATCCATGTTGGAAAATCTTGTTCTCCATCGGAACTTGAAACTTATCGTGCTCTTTTTCATGAATTTCGTGATATATTTGCTTGGTCATATGAGGAAATGCCAGATATTGATTCTAGTATAGTTTAACATGAGATTAAAATGTATCTTGATGTCAAACCAGTATTATAGCACCTTTGTCATGTTCATCCAAAGAAGGTTGTTGCCATAAAAGTAGAAATTGAAAAAAAACTTCATGCTGGTTTCATATACCCTGTTCCTCTTACCGATTGGGTTTCCAATCTTGTTCTTGTCATGAAGAAATAAGGAATGATACGAGTGTGTGTTGATTATAGGGATTTTAATAATTCTTGTCCAAAAGAAAACTATCCCACTCCCTTTATTGACTAGATAATTGATGATTGTGTTGGATGTGAAATATTTTCATTTATGGATGGCTTTTCCTGTTATAATTAGATCAATATCTGCTAAGAAGACCAATATAAAACGACCTCTATTTATCTCTGGGACACATTCACTTATAGGAAACTCCCTTTTGGTTTGAATAACATTGGGGAAACTTTTCAGAGGGCAATGAATTATGGTTTCCATGACATCAAAGACATTGTTCAACCTTATCTAGATGATTTACCTACTCATTCACATAAATGGGTTGATCACTCGCAACATCTGAGAGCCATCTTTTTATGGTGCCGACACTAGAAAATTCAACTCAATCCACATAAATGTGTTTTTTTTGTTGGTTTTGGTCGTTTGCTTGGTTTCTTAGTGTCTAAAGAATGGATTTGACTCGCCCCTTTGAAGGTTAAGGCAATTCTTGATCTGCATCCACCTTCCAATTTACTACAGTTACAGAAACTCCAAGGGAAGGCTAACTTTCTAAGGAGATTCATTCCAAACTATGCCGAAATGGCTAAAGGATTTACTCATCTTTTGAAAAAAGGGAATTCCCTTCCATTTGGGATCAGGTTGTGCAAGCTTCCTTTGATGCTCTCAAAGATACCCTGATCCGAGCATCATTAATGTATTCCCCTAATTATCAAAATGACTATTTCCTGTATCTTGCCACTGCAGATACAACCATTGCTATGGTTTTAGTCCAAGAAGAAGATGGGGCTGAACATCCGATCTATTATTTGAGTTACAATCTCAATTATACAGAAGTTAAGTACTCTTTTGTCGAAAAGCTAGCTTTGGCTACTATTCAAGCTGTACAAAAATTTCACCACTATATCCTGCTCCAAAAGACCACTGTCATTTCAGATTGCAACCCTATAACATATATCTTGTCATGTTAATTGTTGTGGGGAAAATATTCGAAATGGATCATCATTTTCCAGGAATTTGATTTGGAATTCATAAAATCTAAGTCAAAGAAATATCTAGTTTTTGTTGGGCTTCTTTGCGACCTTCTCTACCACCATCGACTTAATAATGGAACCATCAATTCTGGATGAATCTCTATTTCTGATTTCATCATCTAACCCTTAGTATGGAGATATATTGATCTATCTCCAAACCCAAACTTTCTTGCTGATACCTCTCTCTCACAAAAACGACGTATTTGATATCAAGTCAAAGATTATTTGATCATTGGTTACACCCTTTACTGTCACGGTATCGATACGATTTTATGGAGGTGCCTCATACATGAGGAAGTCGAGAAATTTTTGAATGAATGCCATTCTGGTGCTTGTGGTGGACATTTATCTAGTTATGCTACCACATGGAAGATTTTCCGTGCTTGTTACTTCTGGCCAACCATATTTAGCAATTGCATTATTATTGTCAGAATTTGTCATGCATTCTAGGTTTTTTAATGTAAAACTCGATTACCACCTGCACCACTACATTTACAAAATGGGGCATTGATTTCATGACATGTAACCCTCACTCGGTAGGGGGCATGGGTATATTATTGTCACCGTGTTGTGGCCACCAACAACCCCCCTCCTTATGAAGTATTATTGCTAATACTAAATAAGTGGGGACCCTCAGTAAAAATCAAAAAAATCAGTTAGTGTTACATTTTCTTTTTTAGATGAAACTTACAACATCATGGACTTAGGAAAATACCTTGAAAAATCTAAAAACCTAAGTTTCATAATGAAGAAAATTAAATTCACTCCTTAAAGAATATCACATCGCGCAAAGGATGATTGGATACACCTTCTAATGAGTTAAAATGACAAAAGGCGATATTGTGACGCGAAACTTCATCGCATCACATACACTGAATAAACACTCACATTGAAAAACTTCAAAAAATCGCTGATATGCGATATCGCATATCGCACATCGCAAAAATCACATGAATTACACAAGGATTATAATGATTTGCGATATTGCGATATTGTGATATTGTGATCTGCGACATCGCAAATAAAAATCGCAGGACCCCTCCATCGCAGTTGGTTCTGGCTCATTATTCGAGAAAACTTTTTAGCCAAGAGTTGGTCATGTATTTTAATGCGAATTAATGAGTTATTGCCAGTTGTTAATCAAGTAGGGCATTGTGTTTTTTGAAGAAATAGCTCATGTAAGGTGGCATGTCTTGCATATCTTCGGCATTTAAAAGTTTTCCTGTCATTAGTCCTTTATCATTGCTTCCACCTCAATGTAAACTGCAGGAAAGAAAGACGAAGCATTATATAGGGTATTTTGTAGAAAACTATGAGGAGGGAAGGCAGCGCTCCATTGTACATTTCGGAAGGCACACTTAATCCACTCAAGGAAGAAAAAGAGTCGCGGAACTCTTCTGAGGCATCTATCACAGATTTCTCATATACAACCATGGTTGAATGGATATTGAATGATGCTGATACCAGAAATAGATAGTTTAATTCTCAGGGTCAAGAGCTCATGGAAATACTATTTTTACAAATTTTGGGCTTTATACCGAATGAGAGAAAAAGGCACAAGAGGCAAAAACCACATCAGGGAAGCCCAGATCAAGAAACAGAGGCCGTTTTCGATGCGTGATTAGCGCTAATCGTGCATCACTAAGAAAAATTGTTCGAAGAGGAAGGTCCCTAGTTGCTCAGTCACCTGCGAGCCCTAAAAATTGCAAGAAATCAGCGATAGAAGCAAACTCGAAATAGAAGACTGAAGGAAAAGCAAAAGCAGTCCAAGGGTTAACCAAGTTGAAATGGGATTTTTACCAGGCATACATGGTAATGATACATATTCATTGGATGATTCTCAAGCATATCATCAATTTTACTGAGAAGATAATGCTAGCTCTTGCTGATTCTGTTTGCTTAACTCAACCAAAGGCGGAAGACAGTTAGCCGACTCTACTCAGGAAAATACTGAATGCTTGCGACATTAACGAGTAGATTTAGAAATAGTTAGATAGTAGATTTAATTTTAGAAATAGTTTTGCTTAGAAAGAGGACAGTCATTTAAACCGAATCCTCAATTTCTGTAAATAAATTATTTAGTTAGTAGTATATAAACCCTTCTCATGCATTTAGAGAAGGGTCCAGAAATTGATCAAAAACTTCTACTCAAAACATGCACTTTTTCACCCTCATAGGAGGTTTTGGTGAATGAATGGAACATGGTTTATTTGATATTTGAATTTGGTATCTGCTACTGATGTTGCACTTCTGTACTCTTAGTAGATGTTAAATCAAGGAGAGATAAATCAATTGTCGCTTGAAGCTCATGAGTAGGACTAGTTATAAATGGTACTTTTATCTCTTAACCATTTCTGCTTATGCGTTAAAGTGATATTCATTTTTCAGTTGTTTATATGTTACAACATGGATGTCTGAGTTATCATTTGGCACTTTTGTATGGTGATAACTATTTGTTCATGTTTAGTGTATGAATAGCTCATTTATGTGATACGTTTTAATAGTTGTTTCGTCTAACTTCTTATATGAAGTAGCTCATTTTTATCGAATTATTTTCTTATAATAGCTGAATGATCTTTATTACCAGTTATTGTTTGAAATCTTTTTAGATCGCATAGAAGAAAGATCACACCCCGGGTTAGCATAAATTTCGATGTTTTTTCTGTTTATTAGAATACAATAGCATAGCATTATATTAGATAGAAGTATTCCATTTAGAACAGAAACACCCATCTTTCACACACACACACACTGAATTGGGAA
>APFE031465926.1:40705-60769 GCA_000404065.3 Pinus taeda | reverse complement strand
ACCCGCTATACCAAATGGATAAGGAGCTGCCAACCAAGGTCCGGACCAGGCGGGTATCCCCCTTGTTGTTGACCCAATTTTCAGGGCCTTCAACACACCATGGACTATTTTATGAAATGGGCCATGGTGATGCCTACATTAAACAACAATGGTGATACATATGATCTTTTTTTCTTCAACCATGTTTTTGCACGGTTTGGTGTACAACAAGCTATAGTTACAGATCATGGTTCGCATTTTCATAACCATATGATGAATGAATTAATTGCCAAGTTAGGGCTTTCTCATGATAGTTCTACTCCTTATTATCTGCAAGATAATGGACAAGTTCAAGCCATCAACAAAATCCTTAAGTGAATGCTTCAACGAATGATAGGAGTTCACAAATGAAACTGGCATTTAATCTTGTACTCAACTTTGTGGGCTTACTGGACCTCAGTGAGAAATGCAACTAGATTCAGACCTTTTCAATGGGTGTATGGTTTAGAGGAAATCTTTCCCATACAATGTGAAATTTCATTATTAAAACTTGCAATTGACCTATTACCTGACACTTCTGATGAGGAAGCACATTTCTTAAAACTCATCCATATAGATGAAACATATCGTGAAGCTGCATTGGCCAATGAAGCACATAAGAAACAAATTAAAGCACAATATGACTTCAATGTCAAGCCTCACGTATTCTCAGAAGGAGACCTAGTCTTGTTCTATGATCAAGAAGCTGATAAATTAGGAATAGGAAAATTTGAACCTTTATGGATGGGCCCCTATATTGTCAAGCATGTTTTGGAAAAACGTGCATATGATTTAGTTGATTATGATGGAATTCCATTGTCGCAGCCCCAGAATGGGTTGTATCTTAAACATTACTATGCTTGATTATGCATAGTAAAAAACAATGTTTATATTCTTTGATTGCGTGTGTGCATGTCAAAGTGTGGCTTTTAGATTTTTTTATGTGGTTAAGTAATCCGCTTTGCATTTGTTGCAGCTATCGGAATCTTTGGAACCATTTGTGGGTTATGATGATGGTGGTAGTCATATTACACATAACCTATCTACAAACAATATCGCTGAGTATATAGCATTGATCGAACTCCTTTCTGATGCCATTTCACTTGGCGTTCGCCAAATCATCATTAGGCTAGACTCATAGCTTGTCGTATTGCAACTTACAAATGTTTATACAGTCCAAAATCGAACTATTTATCATATGTTCCTTAGAGTTCATCTCTTGAAAAGACATTTTGATTACATGCAATATCAACACATTTCCAGGAACTTTAACACATTGAATGATTCTTTAGCAAACTATGTGTTAAACAAACATTTGCGAGTTATGTAAAAATAATTTTTCAATTTACATCAATAGTTGAATAGGATCACACGTAACCATATAAAAACACAAGTAAAATAGATAGATGTTTAAAGTTTTTACAAAATTTGTGTCCAAGACATGTTGGTCATCTGACCTCAAAACTCAAAATGCATACAATAAATCATCCTAAGTAGACCTAATGATGCTCATGGTAAGAGGTCACAGCCTGATTCATTTGCAATAGCCTCATCTAATGTTTGGGTACACCAATAGTATGGCTTTGTAGCCTCATTAGTAACTCCTCAATTTGGACATCTGATATACGAAGGGTTAACCCCTCTATATGATCCTGCAACTCTGTTAGTGTCTCGGTCAAATCCAAATCCTGGAGAATCGATCTTCCGACATTTCTCCGCGCTGGTTCACCCACCTCTTATTGATGACCCATTAGTCGAATAGTGCCAAAATCTGTATGCATGAGAACATTTTTACTTTAGTATTGGAAACATAAAAAAACACAAAAACGTGTAAAACTTAAAAAATCAAAACACTTGGTCAGAACAATTTACCTATAGCACCCCATTGAGCACCCACTGGTAATCTCAAATATGGATCTCCATGAAAATCCATCCCTACATATGGATGCTCCTTAATAACAATATGTTGTTGATGGATCCAACTAAAATATGCAATAGAAAATTTGATTGATGACTGACCAACATGTCTAGCCATCAACTCTACCCATCTCTGCATCCGTGGATCTCTAGGACCAACTAAAATCAGTGTCACATGCTAAGGTTGCATCAATGGAATTTAATCTAAAGTAAAAACAATTAAGATCGATCCATACCTAAAATTCTTCGTCTTACCTCTCTTTACATTATTCAACTACTCTTTCATTGAAGAAAGTATGACCTCACACCAGTTGAACACAGTTGGCTTAAAAGACTCGAGCTCATACAACATTTATGATATATTCGCCATATGAAGTGTTACACTACCTGCCAACTTTGCGATAATGAAAAGGATTGCTCACAAGGGCATATCACGAACTTCTTTGATGCTTATCTTTCCATCTTTGCTAGGCTATATACCTGGTTGACAAAAGTGTCAAATGTAATCCCTCACCGATTCACCCCAATGGGAAGAACCTAAAAGCGAAATGGGGACACCACATCTTGACAACCTTGTGAGAAAGTAAATGTCATCAATCAATATAGGGAGCACTTTGTCCCCTATGTGAAAAGCCTAATCCACTGGATCCCAAGAATGAACTAAGAGTTGCAATAGTTCTAATTGTTGCCTAATCCTGGACAACCTGAAGTGTTTGAGTAACCCAGAATTTCTGAGGACCTCAACAGTACTCGGATCATTTAGGGAAACCATATCCTGTTCTTCATATTCTCTTTCACGCCAAGTAATAGCCATTCTGATTCGATCAAAGTAAGAAATCAAAACCAAAGGCTTAGTTAGGATCCATTTCATGCAAACAATTGAAGAGATTTTGGGTAAAAATGGAGAAGAAAATTTCTAAATTGCACCCAGTGCACCCTTGGTCTTGAGACAGTGCACTACAGAGTAGGTCCCCTTCTGCTTTCGTGCATTGGAACGCAGTTTTTGATGTGTATGGGTGTGTTAATCCTAGGGCGAGGTATATTTTCCCTAGGGACCCCAAAACCCTAAAAATCTTACCTAAAACTACAAAAGGATGACCTTAAATGAAAGAAATGAGATAGATCTCCTATCTGGTCCTAAGGGGATGAAGAATGATCCATAGAAGCTCCCGCAGTTAGCTACTGAAGTTCGAGGTAAAAACTGGTTCAGAGCACAAAAATGAATGGTAAATATCAAATGGTGAAAATGACTTTGTAAATTCTTATTTTATGGTTATTTTGTGTTCATTAAATGAATAAATTATATTTTTTACCTATTTTTATCAATGAAACAGATATGTTTAATCCGTTTGGTGGTTCATTGAGCAGGTTTACACCAGACATAGTGAATTTGATGTGCAGGATGGTAAATTGTACTTTTGACCACACAACATACTTTTATCTGTTTTTAGAGCTATGTTAAACATCGAAAAAGGAAACCCCCTGGAGTCCTCTTTAACCTCTTTTCAAACTCTTGAAATATGAAAATATTGCTAAGCGCTTGTCCTTTTAAGCTCGTTAACGAATTGGAAATGACATCTACTCAGTATAAGTTTAACCCTTTTCCAGACTGAGATAGATTACTTATGAAAAAGGAATGCGTTGATCGAACATGTTCAACAGGTTCTTTCCTGTATTATTTTACGATTTTTTGGACTTCAGAGACAAATTTATGAAAAAGACACTTAGTTTTCTTTTTGTCCCTTTTCAAACTCTCTAAACATGAAAAGGACCAAGTTCTCATTGTTGTTAAACTCGATAAAACATCAAATAGCAACAAACTTGTCCATCATGACAATACTGAGTTTCACCTTTTCTACGCTCGTTAAAACATCACATAACAATGGATTCACTCAAAAGGTGGAACTATTCTACAAGCATATGTTATCCTCCTCAAGCTTGTTAAAAAATAAAGAGGTACTGGTCAGTAATGACCGAGGAAATGGGAAAAGGGATAAATGACTTTATGGCAGCAAGTCTCTCTTGAACATGAAACTTTCACTTCATCTATGTGACTATTTGGGTTGGGTTATCTACTTGATGGTTATCTTACCTATGGTCTATCACACCATCCATCACTTTGGTTTTGGGTTAATGCTTCCAATTCATTTAGTGTTGTCGACATGTTCAAAAGAAGTCACTCAGTAAACTTCATCCTTTGCAATACTCATAAACCTTCATTTTCATGACCGCCATTCCTGAACCTTGTGTCGCCAATCAAATTCTGTCTTCAAAATCATTACACTCGTTTCATGTCGTTGATGGGGGATACATCAAAGCCCTCCTGCAATGAGTCACTTCTTGTCGACATCAGCACATTATCCAGGAAGTTGACTTAGAAACACCCTTCTAGTACCTTCAGGCTTGCATACATCAATGGAAAGTTTCTTGCTTCTGGTGACAGGTTGACATCACTGAGATTTGATCGAAATAATTTGTATGGTGTTTGAGATCAAAACATCTATCCACACCATGCAGAATGTACTATAGTACCTTGAGAATCATTATCATTATCAGTGATATCTCTTGTGTCTGTTAACAAATTACACTGTTGGCTAGTAATCAAACAATGTCTTCCCATATTCGAATTCTGAACACATTTTCACACGGTTAGACTCATACTTAAGTGAATGATTGGATGAGATAGAAGACCTTGATCTAGTTTCATCCATCGAGGCTACAATTTCAGGAGAGTACTAAATCATCTCTACAATGGCTTTACACAAATTGTCATCCTATCAAGGGTCTATATCTGTAGATGACTATTTGATATATGTACATGTAATGAAAAGTTTATATGTTGAGTATGGGTATGCCTTCCATCAGCAATTCATGAAAAATTCCAAGATATCATGATATTATGTATTGTAATTGATGTAGGTCACCATCCACTTCAGATTCTCCCTGTCACATCATAAATCATATCACTTGACATTATGATTTTCAACTTCATGCTTTAGGGGACAACTATTACATGTATATTTGGGTGCATCACTCCTGAAATTTTGATCAATACAATTAGGGCTCATCAAACCCTAATTCAGTTGCTACATGCCCTAGACAAGTCATCACATTGAATGCTTCCATCTATGAAAGTTTCCTAGCCTAAAACCATGTTGAAATGCCTCCTTGGGACAACAGCACAACCTTGGTTAGGGTTAACTACTCTGCATAGCAAGTAGACCCATTCAAGCCCACACTTCAGTGCACTTAGGCCCACTTACACCCATGATAAGCAGGAATGAGTGAAATTTGCATAGGGTTATGGGAATATTCCTTGATTCTATATCATTCTAGAAGGATCCCAACTCTTATCTCATCCTATGAGCTCGAATTTGGATAGACTATGGATCAATTAACCTCTTATCCTGTCATCCCTTCCTCCATGGAAACTAACTCCAATTTTGGAAGGCCATTCAATGCCCAATTTATGACATAACCATCTCCATTTCCCTATAAATTGATCACTTATCATAGTGATAAGGAGGCTAGAATTTGAAGATGGTAGAGAAATATTGTTGGTTTGAAATTTGAGTTCATGTCAAGTAGTGTTATGCTGCTAGATTGGTGTGTTTTTGGTGTGACAACGGTTGGACTGAAGCTAGATGAGTGACACAAGATTGAACCGCATTGCCTGTAACTCTTCCTTCTTCAATAATAAAGTTGTTTATTCCTTTTCTCATATTCTTTTTCATATCTATGATGATTATGTGTTTCAATGTTGTCGATTCCATTGGTTTATAGTAGATAGATCATGTATGCTTTGATCATTGTTGTTTTCTGTTTTCGTTGACACAAGTACCAATTGAGCAGATTAAGTTCAAGTGGGAGCGACATGAGCAATTCAAAGGAGATCAAGGAAGCAAAAGATCATAAGTAAGTTCCTTCATCTGATCTATCTATTATAGCAAAATGTTAAACCACTTTCTTTCTTTCTACGTGTAGCTACCCACTTAGGGAAAATGTGTTTATCTGTAGATACAAATTCCATATATCATCATCAGAGTGGGAGTTGGGCTCTACACTTGGCTCTACATGGGCCACACATGGAATGTACTAAGTTCGCACCATGGGATCCACCAACCCTAGTCTCATTATATTAAATATGAAGTGATAAGAGTGAAAAGTTGTGTTTTTGTCATCATTTTTGTTAACACAACTCGTTTCATATGTTCAATGATGGACCGTCCCTCCCATGGAGGATTGAATATAACAAGGAATTGCATTCACAACAGTAGGTCAATCATTAATGGCCTCACTCTAGGCCAGTGCTTTGGGATGGAATGAATTTGGTGTATGGTATACACTTGGCTACTTTCATGGTAATTTCAGAGGGCATGTTTTATTATTGGTAACTGATACCTCATGCTTATAAATATTTATGTAAATCCCATCATCAGTTTGAGGTGGCGGAAAGATGGTTATCACGGGATTGGCATTCCTTAGTTGTAGCAATCTAGATTTTGTTGGGTGACACCTCTTCTAAGTGTCACAGTAAATGAAAGTCTGGGTATAGTTTTAACCTCTCATTTTCACTTATTAGGGTGGAATTATCCTTTGTTGCAGTATAGGATTGTATTGTATCCCATTGCTCTTTATTGTTTGGAATCAAGTTTTTTACAGGGCTCTCTTTTGTTTCATGTATGGTTTCTATGTTTTTTGTGTTGTTTCTACATAAATCTAGGTAGGGTCCATCTTTTGAATTGGTCACTATACTTCCCTCAGTGATTTCATAGAATTTCAACCCGACGTGCATTTATTTCAATTTCCTAGTGATGGTATGTGGTGTTTGGTATCAAGGTACATTCTCAGTCTAATTCTCTATGGGATTTCACTTCCTTTTGCTTATTGTCCCCTCATATGTCTCAATCCATGTAACATTCAATTATCCATGTATTATGGGTCTCCAATAAGTTGAAATGTTTCAAGGTCTTGGTTGTTAGAGGTTATCAAGTCTTCTATTATCACACTGACTTAATATTACTTAACGTGATTCGTGAGTGGATATGTCGTGTCATTCCTTTGGGGTCATTATTCCCTCATGTATTTAGTTTTAGAATACTAGTTTCGTTTCTACAGCTGTCTCCTTATTCTACATCCGGTCATCTAGTCCCTCAGTTAATTCGAGTGTTTGTTTTGGTTAGTCATTGTTTGTTCCCTTAGTTAGTTCAAGTGCTTGTTTTGTGTCTTGTTCAAAGGAATCCTATGGAATCACCACCTTAGAAAAGGCTTTCCAGCCATAGAGGAGGTGTTCCAGGGGCATCCCCTTCCAAACATCACTGAATACTCAGTCGAGAATCAATGGCAAACTTTTTTGATGCATCTCCCTTGAAGGTTCAAAAGGAGATTCTTCATTAGGAGGCAAGGGAGTTTACAGATTGCAAATACCATTCCAACTCAAAAATTTGTGGAAGTACTCCCAAATGGGTTCCTGATCCAATTAAATTCTGAATGAGACAACTGCATTTTCTCCACTCTATAACACTCCACCATTAGATGGAGACACTACTCAGCATGGTCATTCGAGACAAGCAGATAGAAAATTACAAGCTCTTTGCTCAACAGAAGGATATTAAGAGAATACTTAGAGACATAAGGTATGACATGGATGATGTAGTGGTAATATTAAATTGAGTGGAACGCTTCATTGTTTCTGACTCAAGCACAAAATCAAATAACAATTAGGATGAATATGCAGTGATCAATGCTCCACCTCTGAGTAGTGTTCTACCTCTAAACACTATAAATGAAAACACTACTCCTTACTCTCCAGTTATCATTTTAGACTAATACGTACACTATGCTTACTCTCTACATACACTATGTTCATTATCTACTTCTATTTGTCCATGACTACTTATTTCTTTTTGTTTTCATTGTACTTTTGTTCTCTCAAGAAATGTCAAGGGATCCAACATCTTTTATTTCTTATGGAAGCTATAGTTAGCTTGTTTCCAGATGTAAATCCAAGGTTTTATGTATTCCTTGGCATAAGTGTTGTCTCAATAGTTTTCTCATCAGTTATGGTTTTGGACATTTTGGGAGCTAATAAGAATCTTCCAGTGTGGGAATGAAGGTTTACTTGTGTAATATTTTTTGTTATCAATAGATATCAACAGATGAAATTTACAAAAAAAGGATCCCAAACTATAATAAAGAGAAATTCATATGCCCATTTCCTAAGACTAATATATATCGTGATTTTTTTTGTTTTTGTTTCTATTTCAGTAGAACCCTCACCACTTGTTACATTCATGCCTATCATTATTCCTTCTAGGATATTGTGTGCTTTATTTCCATTAATGATACAATGGACATATCACCTTTTTTTACATCACACAATATAAACATTGCTCATTAAAAGAAGGGTAATCAATGTTGTCTTTACTAATAAGCCTCCCATTATACCAAATACAATAAGAAAGTGTTACATATATTTGATATGGTCATTTATATATTTGGGCACTTGAATTGGTGTATTAAATTCATTTTAATAATTTATATATCTATATATATGTGTGTGTGTGTGTGTGTGTGTGTGTGTTGTGTACATTGGTGCAAAAATATTTGTGTAAATAAGTTAATCCCTTGCATACTATATATTATATCAAAAAAATATATATATTATATTATATATATAAATATATATTATATATATATATATATAATAATATATTATATATAATATACTATATATGAAAAGATTAACTTAGCTTTCACCAATTTGTTAGGTATTTGTGTTTAGCAGATGCTTGATTGTGAGAACAAATCCATAGGTGGAGTTATCACATAATATACACTGTATATATATATATATATATATATATTATATATAAATATTATATATATATATAATAATATATATAATATATTTATATATATATATATAGATATATTATATATATATTTGAAAGAATAAATTTTCTTTAACATCCCATGCTAAAGTGCTAAAAAATGACGAATTTGGTTCCTTGCTAATGGCCTTTGGATTCCCTCTGTATTATTATGATTTTCAAATGGGATTCACATGGGAATGGATCTCTGCCTTGGGCATTATGTCTTAGGGCTAAGATTTTGTGTGTTTGTTCTCCCTATTAATTACAATGTAACACTTAGCTATGTGTGTGCATATTGTGCATGTGTGTTTAGCATATGCTTTCTATTTTTATTTTGGGTGTGTGTGTGTGCATGCACACATGTTTATTATATCAATACAAGTTTTTCTTATATAGATTTTTTTTTTTTCCCATTTTGATTTAATTGTTACAAATTATCATCACACATGCTATTCACATCCTCATTTATGGAGTGCAACAAACAAAATCCTCTCAAAGTAAGAATATGTTTGTGTAAAGGAAGATGAAGATAAGGAAGATGATTTGATAATCAACCAAGCATTTAGCTTAAAATAGAGTGAATTGAGGATTATTGTCCTGGAATCACTCTAAAAAATGACATGTAGATCATAAAAATTAAATAGAAGAAAATTGCAAAACATCTACAATGCAACTCAACAATGGCATTTCTTATCTATATTATAACTAAATGATCTAGGAAAGGCCATTTAATACTTCTAGGTGATCATTCACAGGTTCCAACGTATAAAAAATGGTACCAAACATTTTCAAATATATAGAAGTTTCCACCATCAAAATCACCAAAAACACATGGGAGGGACTTGACAAACAAATTAGAATTTTAGGAGCTACAATGTTGTGGTAAATTTGACAAAGTTCATGAAAAGTTTTTAGATGTTAGAAGTCTCTAATGGTCAACTTATTTAGTTTGGGTTAAAAAAAAACAAAAAACATACAATAGTAAAAGAGAGAAAACAAATATAATATTGCAAATAAAGTAATATATTGACAATCCAAATTCTATTAATGAATTAAATGATGAGAAACATTGTAGTGTACATAGCAATATAAATGTCTATGATGGTGGTATCTTATGTGTTAGAAGATATGCCACAATTATGCTCATCCACAAAAGATCCCCAAAATAGGATTAAATTACTTTTTGATGTAATTCCAAAAACCTTTTTAGGCAGAAACCCTAAGATCTGAAATTCCTAATGCAATATAGATTGTAAGTGAAAGATATGGCCTTGGGAAGTTCACATATTGACTAGGATCCCTAAGGCCCACCAAGGACTATGTTATTTGAAGGTGTACCATTTATATTGAGCATTTTCACAAATATTATAAGCATAATTTTTGAAAAATTGGGCCTTGTTGGAGAAATATTTACATAGGCACACTAGTGTGCTTAATATAACAATTCATTGGCACTCCACATGACATGTGTGAACTTGAGTAGAAATAAACAAAAAAAGACATAGGTTATATACTTTTGACATGGAACAACGGTGCTAAAATTTGTTTGCACATTAGTGATTCATGAATTATGTCCATTAAAGGGGCAACTACTCCTAAAAATGACATTAATAGTCCATAATGGTCTTGGAAAATTGGCCTTGAGCTTCAATCCTCCACAAATCTGGTCTTATTTCATTGGTGATCTCCTCTTCTATATGAATTAATGGACCATGAACCATGCATCGTAGAGGAGAAACAACCCAAAAAAGAGATTGACGCTTGACCTTAGTCTTGAAGCACTTATGCCCCAAATTGGTTTGGAAATATTAGTGATCCATGATTGATGCACATCAAAGGGAAAACAACCCAAAAAAGATACCAAATGTTTCAACTTGGTCTTAGAACACAAGTGCTCCACTTTGATACAGTTACATTAGTCCTCCATAATCTATGCATAGGGGAGTGGGAGCAATAAAGCAAGGGGGTTTGTTTCAAATCAAAGTATAAGATTTTGGGAAAACCTCACCTAATAAAATATTTGAATACTTGAGGACTCTGTAGTGATAAATATGGACTTTCAAATAGGGGAACCCATTCCTTCCTTTTCTTGAGTATTATCTTCAATGGAATGCCTCTCTTATGCACACAATCTGATGAGGTAACCTTCTTTAAGGTTAAGATGAGATGTAATCATCTCATGAATGGATTAGAAGAAAAGGTAATAGAGAAGTAGAAGGTTTATTAGTTATGTTGTCGGTCAAAAGAGAGAGCTATAATATGTATATTCCTCCATGATATTCACAAGGAAGCCACCTGGAAATATGATAGTTAATTACATATGAGCACTTGTTTAGACATTGTCACTTTTATTTGTAAGTTTGATTCAAAATGTGTTAAAGTATCCCTCCAAGACCAAGGCGCCCTGGCAATGAGGAAGTTGGCCTCATTATGGGTATTCATCCTCCTTGAAAGCCTATATATAAGAAACCATTCAACTGCATTTGGAGACTCCCTCACTCATTTGATTAAGGAAGAAAAGGAAAGAAGAAAAAAGGTAAGTGAAGGGCTAAAAGAAAGGAGAAAATTTTGATTTTCTCTCTCTTTTATCTCACATGGGCGAAGGAGGCTAGGGTTTTTGTAGCGACAAGAATGAAATTTCTAAACTATAAGATAAGGAATGAAATCTAAAGTAACAAAGTCGAGTTGATCATCTAAAAGCCTTTGAAGAAGAAGAAACCCAAGAAAAGGAAGGAGGAAGCCTAAAAGATCCCTGTTCACCCACACATGTGAAGTTGTAACAAATTTTAGGAAGTCTGAAGTTGTAGGTATGCAGTGAGGGCCAGAGTTTGTTGTTAGGGGTCGAAGTTTGTTCTTGGATGTCAAAATAGAGCATTTGGAAGATATTTGACTTGGTTTTACTTGGTGAATAGAAACAGATCCTCAAGAAGGTTGACTTGGTTTTGGAAGGGTCTTGGTCTTAGTTCTAAGGGTGTTGGAATTTGTCATTTGAAGATTTTATAAGAAGAGAAGATCTTTTTGTGGGTTTTCGTCTCTAGGAGAGGTTTTGGCCCTCGCTAAAAGCCTACGTCTTGGGCCTGTTTGTTCTATTGATATTCATTTTTAGGTAGTTGTTTGATGATAATAACACTATAATAATAAGAGAAGAAGAATCTAATCATAAATAAAAGTAAAAGAACATTACATGCAATTATCCTGGATGAAGATCATTACCTTCTTTAAGAAGTCATCGAAGTCCTCATTGAAGTAGTTCTCTATCATGTTAAAACATCTCAAGCAAAGTATCAAATCATTTGAGTATCTCTTATTGTCTATCAAGAACTATATCACTAAGAGCACCTCTACAAAGATTTTGAATGAATGAATATTCTTAGGTCTTACAGGTACTTTTGAAGATGACAAAATATGGGTAATTAACAATGGATCTTCTAGACATATTGCAGGTGAAAATGGAAAACTAAAGACCCTATCAAAAGGAATATCTTCTCATTCAATCGAACTTGGAGATGAAAGAGCTATGCAGTAAGAGGAATTGGAGCAACAACGTTGGAGATGGAAAATGGAGGAAGCATACATCTCAAAGAAATCCTATATGTCCTAGGTTTGAAGAAATATTAATTTCCATTTATTTTCTAGAAGATAAAGGAGATATAATTTCTTTTGTTGATGTAAAAGCTATGGTATGGTTTAAGAGATGTAGCATTAATAATGCAAAAATAAATGGGATTCATGATGGAAGGATCTATAGATTAGTCAGGCCTCCCTCCCAAGACTTGGTTCACATTGAAATTAGCCCATGTGAAATTTGACATAGAATGTTTGGACACCTTCATTAAAAAACCTTACCATATTTAAAATCAATGGTGCATGGCATCCTTGAACTAAAGGAAGACCATGAAGGAATATGTAAGGGAGGTGTGCATTAGGAAAAATGTGAAGAAACATTTTGATAGTAGTACTACAAGATCTAAGTAATTTCTCGATCTCAATTAGTTTGATGTTTGTGGTCCTATGGATACAAAATATCTTGGAAGTCATATGTACTACGTAACTTTCATTGATGACCACTCAAGAAAGACTTAAATTTATCTTCTTAAGTCCAAGGATGAAGTATTTAGTTAATTTCAAGAATTCAAAGCAGAAGTGGAGAATCTAACAGAAAGAAAGATAAAAGTTCTAGGATATGATAATATAGAGGAATACAAATCAAAATAACTCATAAATTTCAGTAAGGAGGTTGGAATTAAGAGGGAGTTGATAGTTCCATACAATCCTGAACAAAATGGAGTAGTAGAAAGAAATAATTGTACAATTTAAGAATGTGTTGGAGCTATGTTACATGATCAAGACTTACCTCAATTTATGTGAAGCATCCAAAACAACAATCTATATTCAAAACGAAGTCCTTGTAGGATACTTGAGAAAATGACTGTTGAAGAAGCATTTATCGAAAGAAAACCATGTGTAAATCATCTCTATTTATTTGGTTTCCCTATCTACATTCACATTACAAAAGATAAGAGGAAGAAATTGGATCCTACTAGCATGAAGGGAATATTTTTTGGTTATAGTGGCTTATCAAAGGCATATAGAATATACATCAAGCAAGGGAATCGAATTGAAGTAAGTAAAGATGTGATTTTTGATGAAAACATTTCCTTCAATAAATCTAAATATTCATCTATTGATTATGATGGTGTAGATCTACTAACATTTTAAGAAAGTCTAAGGAAAGGAGAAGACACTACGCCCAATTATGAATAAGGTCCCAATGAAATTGTGAAACAAGCCAAAATCCATGAAAATCATAAGAGACCCACTTGGTTAACATCAACTCTTCAAGAAGTATAAGGACATGCCATAACTAAAGGAACATTCAGGGAAAGTAAAAAACCTAAAAGATATTGAGGGTATGCATCCTATATGGAAACGTTAATTGAAATAAAACCATCTAATTTTGAATAAGTTGTTAAACATCAAGAATGGAATTATTCCATGAAACAAGTATCAGTCTATAATGAAAAATGGAGTTTGGGAAATTGTTCCTAGGTCGAATAACAAATATGTTGTAACTTCCAAATGACTCTACAAGATTAAGCATGTAGCAGATGGAAGCATTGACAAGTACAAAGAAGGGCTTGTGGCTAGGGGTTTCTCTCAACAAGAAGGCATTGACTATGAAGAAACATTTTATCCTACAACAGTATACACACCAATAAGATCATTAATCTCTTTGGCAACAACTATGGGATGGAACGTCCATCAAATTGATGTCAAGACAACTTTCCTGAATGCTACCATTTATGAAGAAGTATATATTGAGGAAACCTTGGGATTTGAAGTACATAGTAAAGAAACTCATGTATGTAGGATGAAGAAGCCACTTTATGTCCTTAAACAAGCCCCAAGGGTTTGGTATGTTAGGATGGATTCATATCTACTAAAGATTGGTTTTTCAAGAAATTATGCATATCCAAATCTTTATATTAGAGTAGTGAAGATTAGCTAGTGATAATTCTTCTATATGTGAATGAACTACTCATAACGCATGTGGAAAATTTTATTCAATAATGCAAGAAACAATCAACAACATAATTCAATATGAAGGATCTAGGGATTATGCATTATTACTTGGGGTTGGAGGTTTGGATGAAACCCAACTAAATATATCTAGGTAAAGGAAAATATGTGGTTAAGATGCTACAAATTTGTCATGATGGATAGAAAACCAATGGCAACTCCCATGATCACCAATTTTAAGAGGTTGAGAAGTTCAAAATCAAGCCTTGTAGATCCCGCAAGTTATAGACAATTGGTTGTCTCTCTGTTGTATCTTGTAAACCAACTTCAAGATATTTATTTTATAGTGAATATTCTTAGACAATTTTAGATGGATCCTAAACATGACCACTATATATTATCAAAAAATATATTGAGATATCTGCGAGGGACAATACATTGTTGCCTGAAGTATGATAGAAATAACAATATCAAACTAATGAGATATACAGATTCAGATTAGGGAGGCAGTGAGAGAGATGGAAGAGCACCATTGGAGAATGTTTTAGCTTGGGACCCTCTATGATCTCATGGATGAGCATAAAGTAAGAATCAATTTCTTTATGTAGTGTTGAAGATAAATATACTGCAACATGTGAAGTTGGTAGAGAAGCTATTTGGTTAAGGAAGATGTTATTTGATTTGTTTAAAGGACCGATGGACCCTACAATTATACATTGTGACAACACAAGTTGCATAAGGTTGTATGAAGACCCCATATTTCATGCAAAAACAAAGCATATAAATAATAAGTATCATTAAATACAAAAGTTGGTGTAAGATGGGGTGGTATAGCTACAATATATCTCCACCGATGAGCAGGTAGCTAATATTTTGAAAAATTCTCTTCCTAATAAGAAGTTCGAGTATTTAAGAAGAAAGCTTGGATTGGTTGATATCTCCTCCCTAGTTGAGAGGGAGAGATTGAAACATCGTTATTATCATCACATTAGGAAGAAATAATGGAGGATTGAGTAAGCATATGAGATAGATACTTCTTGAGGATATAAGTAGTCTAGGGAATCGATACTATTTGAGGATGAGGTAGGGCATCCAATAGGCAAGAATAGTCAAAGAGGAGATTCCTTGAGGATGTGTAATTCCAAGATGGGAATGTTCCTAAAAAGACATACCTTGTGAACATTGAGATGGGGTATGTTCATTGAGAGATACAATTGTTAGTAAAGTCCTTGCTATATAACAATGTTGGTTAATATGATGAGATGCACTGATATAAGTTGAACAAATAGCTTATGAGATTACTTACCAATCCAACTATTCTTACGAGAATTATTTAATATGAGAATGTCCTTGTACCGTCTATGTATTATGAATATCTCCCTAGTTAAGAGGGAGCGTTGAAATGTGTAACTAGGTTTGGTCTTCATAATATCTTATGTATTCTTGATTTTATATATTTGATGTAAAAGAGAAATAAAATTTCTAATTGTTATTTTATAGCATGGGTTTCATGTTCAAATTCAATTTGTTTTAGGTCAGAGCACCGTTTGTGTGCTTCTGGGGTTTTTCATCACTATATAAAGTCAAAAGAGTAATTGTTATATGTAATAGACCCTATTGTGCATCTTGTATCAAGTCAAAATAATTTATTTTGAGTCAAAATGTGTCAAGTTGTCCCTCCAAGACTAAGTGGGCCTGACAGTGAATAAGTTGACCTCATTAGGGCTATTTTCCCTCCTTGAAATCCTATATATAAGAAATCAGATGAATGCATGAAGATGGGTTACACTTTTGGGCCAAATGTGGTAATGAAATTTCATATTTTCTCTCTTTTATTGAATTGTAGCCCCCAAAATTCCTATAAGCAATGTGAACTTTGATTCAAAGTAAAAGGACAATATGTGGAGAATTATGTTGTTTTTCTAATGATATTTTTTGCAAAAAACTTTAGTGTCGTATAATCTCTCATTTTTTCATTAAATTCTATATATGTCTGTGTACATTTTCACAAAACTTAACACGTATTGGTGCCTTCACATAGCATATATATCTATATCTATATATATAATATATATAATATCTATATATGTATTTATGTATGTTGATGTATGTATGTATGTATTATGTATGTAGCGTATTATGTATACATACACACACACACACACACACATATTATAAAACCATAATCTACATGAAAGAAATAAAGTTTTTTCATATTAAAATTTTAATTTTTTATGCAAAATTATATTTTTTATTATTTTTCGAAGTTGGCGTAGTAATATTTTAATTTTATTTCGGAGACGCATGTGTTCACTTAATATTTTTTCAACTCTTTAAATAAATTGAAAAAGAAAGAGTATCTTTTACAAGAGGATTCTAAATGAAGATAGTGATATTTTTTGAAATTTTTTCCTTGTGTATATTTTATGTTATTGATTTTTTATTCATCCCCTTTGAAACTGTCCAAAAAAAAATCAAGCATTATGTTTACAATAAATTAGATAAAAAACATCATACGAATTCAAAAATGTCAAAATCATATTCCATCATATAAAGGGTTCCTTCCCAAATCCAACATGATCAACTCCTCCACTTAAGGACAAATTCTGCATCGAGTCACTATGGTACAAAATGGTGTTGCATATAAATCTTTAGAAGAGGAGCTAAAACTCTATTTTTAAGCCCTCAACAATTCCATGGAGCACTTGAAATTCAAATTTCAAATAGCTCGATCAAGGTTTTAAGAACCCCATCGAGCCCTTAACGTGATTAAACAGAGTCTCCATGGAGTTATTATAACTATCTTAAAAAAAAAACAAACAAACTAAGCCTCTCAATACTTGTCTTTAAGTGAATTATAAAATTTATTTATTTCACAAGTAATTTTATTAAATATTCCAAATATATAATTTTATTTACTTAATTAAATCAAAGTTTATTTTATTTTACTAAGAATAAAATAATTTTATATAATAAATAGATAACTTTTTATAGAAATTTTTTAACTATTTTTTTCAATTTTGAATTTGATAATTTGTTTATTGTGTAGGGTTTTACATATAATATTTTATACTAATCATTTATAATTTTTTATGTAGAAATTAAATAGGAATAAATCAAATTATATTAATAAAAAACAAAACAAGAAACTAAATTAACTTTTATAATATTAGTATTTTAAAAATAATTTCATACACATTTAAATTTAGATTACTCAAATTCAAATTAGTCAATTAATGTTTTAAAATTTATGATTTCCTTATGCTTTTATTATTTTAAGAATAGATATTGAAAATCCAAGTGAGGAGTAAAACCTTCTATATATACTTCACACTTTGAAAACTAAGGATAGAATTGAGTGCAATAACATTCTACAGGTTGAGAGAGATTTATTGGTGTAACCCAGCCCACTTGGCACACACTTTGCACTTTATACGTGGATGGGAAGGTTTACGTGGCAAACAAAAATCTTATGTCCGCGGGATTTCGTGAAGTTGGTAGCTAGAGAGTTAATGCAGGGAGTAAATACCCTGTACTCCGCCTCGAATTGCTCCCGTCCACCTTACGCGCCTTAACCCTAACTCCTTATGGCACTTTCTCGATTATTCTTCGTTGTTTTCGCTCTGAGGTATTCTGCTCCCGTCGAGGGTTTGTTGGTCTCTGTGGTAGAATACTATGTGCTTTGTGTTGTTGGTATGTTCGGCTCCTGGTGCTATCAAAGACTCGACTCCTCCGCTATTCAACCTGTTTGCAAGCTTAATGACAATGGCGTTTGGTGTTGAAGGCTGTTTGGCCTGGTTCTGTGGCTTGACTTCGGTGAGTAGTTTTGTTTTTCTCTCCCTTGTATGCGTAGGTTCCTGAATGTATTGATAAACTCTCGTTGTGGTTATTGTATCTGCTATCTGTACATATGGTGTGGTTCTTGGTAGGGTTTTTGATAGCCGTCGATAGTAGTCACTGTGGTTTTGTTGTATTTCTTCCGGTACCTTGTTGTCTCTGGTTCGAATCCTGTTGGGTATTGTTTTCTTGCGGTTGTTCGACTTTCTCATAGTGCGACACTGTATTGGCTTGTAAGCACAGGACTTTTCGGGAACGCGTCCTCCGTTTGGAAAAGGTAGATACTCTTGTCCCTGTTTCAATATGACTCGCCTTCTCGTTCTGGAACTAACCCAACTCGTTCCTTTGGTCGACAGTCATTCAGGCTATTCAGGTTGTCATACAGTTGCATTCGGCTGTGCTCTCCAGGTAAATTCTCTGGGTTTTTATCTCCCTACAGGCGTTCCCATTCTCCTTGAATTTCCTTCACATCGTCCATTCTAACATACATGAATTGGTGTTTTTGAAGTTCTTTGTTGGTGACCTGGGCAGCGTGTCTTCCAGCGTTTAGTTTGTACAGTCGTTTCTTTTTCTGGGTAGGCCTGAAACCCCAATGTTTGGTTGTAATTTCGATTGATACTAAAGACCCATGTTCTGGTTCAAGTCCTTGGTCATTGTATGCGTTTACTCGGCTGTATTTGTTTTTCGTTTGCTCCTGTATTAAGTGTATAAGAGTTGGGAGCCACTTGTTGGTTGATTTTGGTCAAACCCCGGTTCTGGGTTTTCTGGTTTACAAGCTTTTCCGACTATATGTCGTACTCTGCTCTGCATATATATTAGCGGGCTTTATCTTTCGTAGTATTGGTCTGGCTCTACCAATGGTCACTGTAGTTGCGGTCCTTCGATGGTTTAAATGAAAATTATGAATGGAAAAGAGAATGTACAGTTTTTGTTACCTCTTTGCATTTCTATTCCGGATTGTTGGTTGTTCTTTATGTCTTCGAACGTTGTAAAGTTGTGGATGTTCATACGCAAATCCCTCGCCTTCGTTTCCTGAATGTTTATACTGGAACTCTTATTCAACTGTGTGCGAAATGAATATATGGCTGTCGGTTATTGTGACTGTGGATCACTGTGACTTCGTCTGCTTGCTTAATATTTGACTGCAACTCATGTTTGAACATTTGCAATAGTAAATAGATGAATATTATTCGTATGGTAATTTAATAGATGGTAAAGAACGTAAAATCACTTAGGCAATTATTTATACAGATGGTACAGATGGACAAATAACTTTCTGTTTGAATGCTCTGACTGTTTCTATTTCTTTTCTTGATATTCCACTCAACTCCACTCAACTGAACCCCTCTCTGTTACATTTTATTTTGTTTTTATACTTCTCTGTTTTCAGTTGATGTTTACATTTAATCCAACTGATACAGAATATGGTTACAGAAATACTATTTTTGTTAATAACTATAATCATTTGGCATTCCAAGACTTGTAGGAATAGTTGGCTCTTATTTCCCTATTTTAATGGACCATTCCTTAACTAATAACTGAGCTACAATAATTCTAACTGAAAATAAAAAGAGATGTCTAAATTCACTGACTTTGTAAAACAAACTAAAAGAAAAATTATTTCTGTAAAAATTAAACAGTCCAATCGATCACTAGCTTTCGAACCTGGTTGGAATCCTTTTTGCCCAATTTACGATGAGCTGGATGCTCCTGCATCAGGCTCCTGGGGTGAAAAGAGATCATGACTCTGGTTCATGAGCTCCTCTACCGACGTTCCTCTTCGTTTAATCTGCCTGGCGTCAAGCCATGAGCTGTCCTCAATCGGACGGTTCTTCCACTTGACCAGGTACTGAAAATAATTTTTCCGCCGAGTACGTCTAACTACCTGAGTTTCGAG